>VZTU01027826.1:452976-472467 GCA_013400835.1 Zapornia atra | reverse complement strand
CACCCGAAGACCCTCCCTGTGCCTGTGCCCAGGATTTAGGGATTTCTTTAGGGGTGTGGGAAAGAACCTGAAGCTTGAGGTAGCACAGCCCAGGGCTGGAGGAGAAGTTCGAGCCAGCTCCCCAGTCCCTGGCACTGGTGGGCTTTGTTTTAGGACCCTCAGCCACAATCCTTATTTGGGCAGCACCTGGGAGCTGCAGCCCTGTGGGAAAACCTCCCACAAGAGCAAACCCCACAGCTGGGGAGGCCAGGAGTCCTTCAACCACCACCAATTCCTGCAGATTCAGGGGCTGCAGAACCTTTTGTCCCACATCCCTTAACCCACAGCCACAGGCCACGTGTACAGCTGCCCCGTGGCAGAGCCAGGGCCCCGGGTCCATACACAGAGAGCAGCCAAGGACAAACCCCCACGGTTCCCAGCAGCAGCCCCTGGGGCTGCAGCCACACGGGTCCTTTATACCAATCACCCTTTGCTTCCTGCACAGCAATTCATTTAATTCTCCTTAACTCTTGTTCCCCCACTGAGCAAGAGAGTCTCAGCATCAGCAAAAAACAGCCCATGAAAGGTCTGGCAGGAGGAAAGGCAGCACAGTCCACATAAATAAATGTCATCTTTATTTAACCAAATATAATTTATCAGTTAAGTTGACATCTGCCATTCCAGTTACAGGAACTATAAATAATTAAGACAGTCTTTTTTGCCTTTAATAAAAAGAGTAAACCAGTATTTTTCACTTGCAGTCAGCAGTATATAGGCATGCATCCCAGTGCAACTGGTGGGATAAGTTTTTGACCATAGATATTTTTCAGTTTTAGAGGAGATTCTTCCCTGACCTACCCCACCCAGACACCCCTTAGACCTCAGACAGATGTACAGACACCACCACCCCAGCAGCGTGACAGCTCTCCATCACCTCCGGTCCCTTCGTTCTACAGGAGCCCAGGAATGGTGGATTCTCCCCCTTTGGGGAACCTTTTCTTGGGGAACTAAAGAGTGATGTGACACCTAAAAGACCAGGGTAGATACTCATCTATCTAGATAAAGCTTAAGTGTTCATGGAAGGAAGTCTTGGATCTGTTCCTCAGAGAAATGAGGTGAGCAGCAGCGAACTCTCCTGAGGTCCCTGAGCTGGGACTTTGGGCTCTGAGGGTTGGGGTGTCAGGAGATCTGGAAGAAGTCACGTCTCAAGGGTGGAGAGCACAAGGTTCAGGGCTACAGCCACAAAGGAGCATTGAGGGGAAGGGGAAAGCAAGCCTGGCGTTAGGTTAGCAAGGTAGGAAGGGGAAAGTCATCTCAAAAAATCTGTCCCTGCTCTTCTGAGGGTCTGAGGGTGAGCAGCCAGACAGGGCCAGGGTCCCATCTCTGCCTCCTGACCATGACCAACAGCTTTGGCAGAAGGAATGCCCAGCATGCACCCAGAGACACAGGAAAATACTCTACAGCTTGAGTGAGGGCCTGAGCAGGAAAGAGCCTGACTGCCCTTTGGTTTGGATACACCTGCTCCTGGGGCTTTCCAGGGCTGGTTTCCCACTCACCAACCCTCACCTTCCTAACACACTCATCTTCAGGGGAAGGACCAGCTCTGCAACCCTATCTCTGGGCTGGGACAACGCCTGATCCCAGACTAACTTTAGACTTGACCATAGGAGGTGTCTCCAGCTCTTTTCTGGGGGGATGCAGGAACTGCTCCTTAACCTAAAATGCAACACACTCTGCGCTCAGTGGGGGCTTTGTGGAGCTCAGCTAGTCCTGGCATTGCCCAAATAACAAACACACCACCCAGCCTGGCCCAGCTTCAGATGGACACTGCCAGCACCACATCCCACCACCTCCTAGCTGAGGCCCTGCTGGGACAGAGAGCCAAAGGAGAAGGCAAGGCACCCAAAGAAGGGTTTGTATGGGGAGTACAGACAGCAACCTCGAGGAAGAAGCCAGGCTGATGGGGGGTGGTTGTGTTCTGCTGTGAGGAACGTGCTGAAAGAGCAAACACAGCCACAAACCCACAGCTTCCCAGTCAGGTTCTGGAGCTGCAGGTTAGGTAGGACAGGCAGAGTCCAGACCAGGGGCAGGGCAGCAGCGCTCCGGGCCCACACAGCAAACTAAACCCAGAGCTTTGAGTCACTTGGGAACAGGATGTGAGGTGCCACCAGGCTGCACGCTCTAGGCATTCCCCCAGCGTTTGGGAGGGTGCTGGCAGCTCCCCAGGCTTTGTGCAGTGCAGCACTGGAGTCAGGCCCCACGGCACACGCTGCCTCTTCCCTGTTCAGAAAGGGATGCTGAACGGGGTCGGTTCGTATTCACACGTTGGAGGCTGTTTGATGGCACCATCTGCTGAGCACGTCCTGCACGCCTGGCACAGCTGGGGGAAGTTTCCAAGTCAGTAAGACCCACTTAGACCAACCTGTGCCTGGTTTACTGAACTGGTTTATAGCCAAACAGGAAGACTAAGGAGCCCGTTACAAATGCCCACAGTCACAGAGCCAGAAGAGGTTTCCTCTCATTACGCTGCCCCAGACTGGGGGAGAGTTGGTCTGCTGAGCACCAGCATGGAGCAGGAGGGGTCTGAGCCATCACTGAGCTGAGCAGCACAGAAAGCAGAGGGGAACAGGAGGGGAACCCTGTGCTCACAGCGTGGGTGGGTGTTTCGTCAGACAGGACCCTTCCCCAGCTTCTCCTCTGACCCCTCTGGAGAGCATCACCTGCTTTGGATGCTGGGCTGGAGGGGGACTTGCAGAGGGGGCACACGGGGGAGGGCAGAGAAGACAGGAGATGACCCCACACCCTCATCCATGAGGTTGGAACCTCGCTAGAAGGTGCCTGTTCAGTAAGGTCAGTCTGAACCTCACCCTCCAGTCTTTAAAAACGCTTATGAAGCGAAAAAAGCAGCCCTTCAGCTGTGGGGATGGGATGGGGCAGGCTCCCTGTGTGATCAAGGGATCAGCAGCTTCACTGTCACCTGGGTTCAGACAGAGCTACTATGGAATTGCACTTGGTGATTGTCTCATTACGCTTTTTTTCTTGTGTGTCCTTCCTAAAACTAGATTTATTTTCTGTACAAACTTGGCTTGAAATATAAACCACATAAAATTCCCATTGAAAATAATGAGAATTCAGTATCAAAGATGAAGTCTCAGGAGAGACAGGGCAGGGGGGAGGAAGCAACGGGGAGCAAGAGGGGAGGGGAAAGAACAATGGTGAAAGGAGAGGAGGAGGAGAGCTGAGGGAAGGGGGGCAGTGGGGAGAGCTAGTCTCCCACATCGGAGTCCCGGTCACCGATGAGCCAGAGGATGTGAAAGCTGAGAGCCAGGAGACCTGTTCCAATCAAGTCCCCCAGCGCTGTCAAGTATGGGATGGAGAAGTTGTCAGGATCGAGGTCCCTGCCCCACATCCAGTGCACCATCCAGTCAGCGATGTACAGGAGGATGAGAACCTGGGAAGAAAAGAGACACGTCAGCCACAAATCCTGCCCTCTGCAAGCCCAGCCTGCACGGAGCAGCGGGCTCAGCCCGAGCCCAGCGCTGGTGGCAGGGCAGAACCACCCCCCCTGAGCGCTGTGTTTAATGCAGGTCGCATCCCCACAGCTACACAAACACCCCAGAAAAGAACCTGGTGAGTTTCAGGGGGCCCCCAGGCATCCGAACCCCTTGTGTCCTTAATAGTCTCTGCCTTATCCTTCTTTAGCTGTGCACATCATCATCAACTCGAGGCTCTGGAGGGAGAACATGCTTACAGCCCAACACCAAAAAGGCCCAGTTTTCCATCTCAGTTTCAGACCTAACCCAACCAAGCTTGGTGGGACACAGGGCAAAGACCACCTGGAAGCATGCAGGATGCTTGGGAAGGGACAGCAACACCCGGCTTCCAGGGATGAAAGAACAACTGCCCAGCAGCTGCAACCACCAGCGTGGGGTGATGTGCTACAGTGCAGCCAGGGGCTCATGTCAGTACTGAAAGGAGGAAGAAATCTGCTTTGGATCTACCAAGCCCAAGGTCTGGGACAAGGATCTGAAGGGGACACAGGCCTGTTGATAATTCCATGGCATCTCCAGGGCTGGAAGGGGTGTCGCTCAGCACACAGGCAGTGAGCACACGGGGGTCCCAGCTCAGCAGGCTGCTCAGTGCAGTGGCTCTGCAGAGCGGCTGCCAGCGGAAGCCCCTTCCAAGTGCCCAAGCACGCAGCAGGAGCTCACAACCTAAATTTAGCCTCCTGGATGACAGCACCCTGCTCTTGCCTCTGATGGATGCTCTGACTCATTTCCTCACCCTGGCCTCAGCTGTCGATTTGAAGGGATGCTGAAACCAGGCACAGCTTCCACACACAGGGCGGGTGAGTGAGGGCAGAGTGTAGCTGGGCTGATAGGGAACCCCCTAACCAGAGCAGCTCTCCCTGCTCAGGGCCCTGGCAGCAGCACTTGGATGAATACCCACGTGCATCCTTTGGAAGAGCTTTGGGCTCACCCAAAGCTCCTGGAGGAGACCAGAGCCCCACAGAGCAGCAGGTCTGTACCCATGGGCAGGCAGGGACCAGGCAGGACTGGCACACCAGGCACAGGGTCCCTGCAAACCCCACTCCCTGTTTTCTTCACCTGGAGTTAAATAATTTCTACAGCACCTTATGTGACTGATTACCACACAAGGAGTAAACACTTCTGCTATCAGGAGGACTTCAAAGAGACAAAAGGCAGATTCAGAACTTGCCAAGAACAGGAGGAAAGAAAAACAGTGTGTAAAGGTATCAACAAAGGAGGATTTATCCAGCTTGATACCAGCTTGTTTGTCAAACACAACCTGCCTGGCATGCATGTCCCCAGCACATAAATCTCTCACCTGGGGCTGGGGATATCGCTGCACCTTCAGCAGCGGCGTGGGTGGCTGAACGCCCTGTGCCCTCTGTGGGTGACGAGGCAGTGGCCCCTAAACTCCAGCCCAGGGGTTACAGCCCCAGAAGGCTCCAGCTTACCTGGAGAAGTGCAGCTGTCATGTAGAAGACTATGAAAATCAGGGTGAGCGTCGTGTGTCCACCTTGCATGGAGCTGATGGTGTACAGGAAAACCAGGTGCCCGGGCACCACCAGCAGGAAGAGCACACGAGCAGAGCGGGAATTCACATCTGCAAGGAAGCAGGGATGGAGCCTGGGCTTCAGATGGGCTTCAACACAGCAACTCTGCAGTGGGTTTCAATGTGTCCAGAGAAGGAGACTCCCCAGCCTCTCTGGGCAGCCTGTCCCAGGGCTCTGTCACCCTCACAGGGACAAAGTTCCTCCTGACATCCCCATGGAGCTCCCCTGCTCCAGCTGCACCCACTGCCCCTTGTCCTGTCACTGCCACCCCTGAGCAGAGCCTGGCTCTGTCCTCCTGACTCTCACCCTGCACATATTGATAAACATTGATGAGGTCACCCCTCAGCCTCCTCTCCTCCAGGCTAAAGACGCCCAGCTCCCTCAGCCTCTCCTCACAAGGAAGGTGTTCCACTCCCTCCATCCCCTTGGTGGCCCTGTGCTGGGCTCTTCCAAGGAGTTTCACGTCCTTCTGGAGCTGAGGGGCCCCGAGCTGGACACGTGTGTGGGAAGGATTCAGAGAGTGGAGGATTTACAGAGTTAGGGCATGGGACTTCTGTGCCACGTTTCCCTCAGGCAGTGTCGCCTGTCTGTCGCAGGTCTGATGGTCTCTAGAGGGCAGCCCAGGCTGGAGGAGCTGCCTCCCAGCAGGCTTCAGCCACCATTTCCCCTGACAGCTCCCCACCACCGTCCCAGAGGTGGCAGAAGTCACCCTGTTTCCACACCCAGCACGGATACCTGAGCCGAAGAACGTGCTGCAGGGGCTGGGGCACTTGCGAGGGGCCGTTTCGGAGCCGTCCCCAGGCATCCCACTCATGTGCAGGTAAGTGGAGATGCGACTGGCCTGCACTGCCACCAGGTTGCCACCGACACCTGAGGATAAGGAGAGAGCAGTGAGACGATGTCCTGGGCTCTTTTTAAAGAGTTCTAGTCAAAGGCAGCAGATCTGGAATCACCAGGTGCTGGAATAATGTGGGACAGTCTATTTTTGACCTGAATTCCACTTTTGCAGGATGTAAGGAGCTGAGACAAAGCACACTGTTCTACAGCTTCCCCTCGGGCCCCTGTGTCAAACAGACCTGGTGCTGCCCCTGCAGCTCTGATTGGAAGTAGCACATGAAAACAACAACGAGGCAGCCACACAAACAGGCACAGGAAGCTCAGAACTATTATTCCATGTGTGAGGCGTAACAAAACCACAGATCCCACTGGCACAAGATGCACCAGCTCAGAATTAACTCCAATTATTGCAAAAAGTAACAAACAAAGGAGTTTCCCCTGCTCGTTAGGCAGAAGAGAAGCCAGAGCTTTACACCAGGGGCGACTTGATTTTGTGATTCTGAGTTGGAAATCCAAACCTTTATACACATCTTGGATGATGGGGGGGTCTCCCACCAGCCAGGAGGACTCAGGAAATGAGGAGAGTTTTTGTTGGGCTCCTGGAAATAGTGTGTTTTAGGCAGCACCTCCCAGGCCAGTCACCCTGTGGCGAAAGGCACCAGAGGGAGCCAGGCTGCTGCAGAGCTTGGTCTAACCAGCACATCTCACAGGCAATCAAAATGAAGGGAATCAAATCTGAGATAAAGCACGTGGGACAGTTCCACTGTCTGCCATGAGCTGCAACACCTGAGTGGAAGGAACTCACCGTTGATGACGGGTGTGAAGACAGCCATCCCAGCAAAGTTCGGGTCTGAGACCGTTCTGTCCAAAATCAGACCCCCAACACTACAGGAGGGCAGAGCAGAGGGGTCAGTGCTCAAAGCTCGTTAGGAAATACAGACACCAGAGCCCTGAGGGCTCACTTTGCCCCAGCACGTGCTCCTGAGGAGGACACCCGCCCCCCCCTCTTTTAACATCCACCCACAGCCGTGGCTGTTGGACACAGTTTTAAGCCTCAATATTTGATAACAGAAGATGGTTTCAGAAGCTTTTTTCCCCAAAAATCTACCAAGGGATAGGAGGTTGAGAGGGCTGGGGGAAGCAGTGCCCTGTCTGTCTGCATTTTGGGGGGGAAGGAAGCCTGCCCTGCCCTCCTACCTGCTGATAGCCATGGCGATGATGACGGGCTCCCAGCCGGAGTACAGCACCTCCCGAGTGGCCGCGTTCCTCTTGGCGACGATGATCCAGATGGGCAGCAGGGCGATGAAGAAGGCACACACCAAAGGGTTCACGTAGGCTTTGCTCTCTGAGGGGGGAAATAAGCAGAGGTAACAGCAGATCAAGGACACATCCTGCTGCGGTGTTACTTCATCCGAGCTCGTGGAGCCTGTGGACAGGCTGCTGCCATCCCTGGGATGCCAACAAAGGATGGGCAAACGAGACCGAGCCAGCCTCAGCTCCACTCCACAGGACATGGCATTTTCTTCTCCTAGGGTTTTTCAGGGGCTTTGTCAACAGATCCATGTGAGATCTCTTCCATTTTAGCTGCTCATTCCCACCTCCCACTCCTGGGAAAGGCCTCCCAGCATTGCTTCACCTTTGGCTGAACCTGGCTGAGTCATGTCCCTGTACCCCAGCTGCCAGGGAAGGAAGGTGGGGGAAGTCTGGAGTCTACAGCTCTGCACTGAGGGTCCTCAGCTGGTGTTGACAGTCAGGAAGATGAAATCCAAAGCTGCCTTCTCCCACTGCTTTCACCAAAAGCAAGCCCCTAGCACTTGGAAGGAGACAGCCTCTCCCTTACCACCTCACCCGGTGAGAAGGAAGCACACAGATCACTGCCAAGAGCAGTAAGAAGGTTTATCATCTCCCCTCATCAGTTCTGACCAGTTCTCATTAACTGAGGGAGCTCCCAGACCAGGCATCCTACATACCCTGAGAGCAGGAAGGGCAAAGCAAGAGGGGGGATCGCAAGGGGGATGCTGCAGCACATGGAAGGAATTGCAAGGAAGATGGTGGAAAGACTAGGGAGAGACAAAGGCTTTTTGTTGCTCCTCACCCAGCTCTTTGTACAAGCCCCAGCTGATTCCTGAGAGCAGAGCCAGGGTGATGAGATCCCCCAGGCTGGCAGCAATTGGTGTGGCAACGTTATCAGGATTGATCCCCATCTTCCTGGATCCGATGATGACTCCAATCATAATCATGCCTACAGCCAGAAAGAGGAGGGAAGCAGGATGAGGCCAAGGAGAGCCCATCGTTTTAGGAAGAGGCACACGGAGGGCGTGCAGGGTCTGTCTCTCACCCAGAACAAGGGAAGCAATGAAAGCAGTAGCCACGCTGCTGGCACAGAGCAGGACAGCGTGGTCGATGCTGAAGTGCCCATCAGGGATCCATCCGAATATCACTGCTGCAATCGAGGCCAAGAAGCCAACCACAGTGGCCTGAACCTGAAAAGAAAAACTAGGCAGTCACCAAGGGGAACAGAGAGAACAGTTCTGGGGTGAGGGAAGAGGGGAATGCCACCCGGGGTACCACCATTCCCGGTGGATTAGCATCCAGTAGGGAACACCAAGTCATCCCTAGAGAGCAAACTGGTACAGTAAGAGGTTGGTGGGACAACCTGCTGGTACCAAAACCCAGGTGTTTAAACCTGACACTGGTTACAGTTGGCTTTCACCACCTACCAATATTCCCACTCCCTCCTCCTTCCACCTTTTCTTACCTGTATCAGAGCCATGTTCCCTGTTATCATCTTCCAGAGCTCTTTGGGTGTATCCATTTGGCCAATATTAGCCTGCAAGAGGAGATGGCAACATCATTAAAGCCTGGCAGCAGTTTGCATCCACCAACAGTCAAATCCTTGCCTTCCAGCTATGAACATCTGTCCTGGGAGCAGGGGGAGTAACAACCCCAAACCCTCAGCCTTTATGGGGGGGCAGTTGGGTAGAAATGACACGTGTGTTGGTGCGTGCTCAGGTATGCACATGGCTGGAGCACAGCTCTGCACTAACACCCTGGTCTGGCAGTCACTTGGGCTACACATCCTTGGAAACAGCAGTGCCTCTTCCACCAGTTACTCTTGGTTTGTGCTCCAGAACACCAAAGCTGATCCCAGTTCCAGGTTCAGCACCTTCTCCACCCCAGCTGCAGGAGTGAGTGGACGCTCCCCTGCACAGGAGCAGAGCCAGGCCCGCTGCAGAGGGGGGTTTGAAGGGAGTCTAAAGGGGAACCCACGTCACTAGAAGGTCTGATGAAAACCTTGCCAAAGCAACAAGGTGTATTTTGTTCCTGCTCAGAGTCACGCACTGCTGCTTATTTACTCACTGAATTCACCCCACCCAGCCTGGCGCAGACCCAGCTGGGTCACGCTGCCCCTCAGGGCAGCCAGGAGGGAAATTGGGGTGCACCGACTCTGGGGTCAGCTCCAGCTCCGCTACCGACCCAAGGCCAGAGCAGCATCACGTGGGCCAGAAGAAGCTGGCAGCAAGAGCAAGTGTTTTACTTAAAAGCTGAGTAAACAAGGCTAACGCCACGTGGAGACCTCCTGAGTGGCGGGAAGCAGCCGTGGCACACGGGTCATCTGGCACCGCCACAGCCGCGGGAGACGCTCATCGGACTAACCAGAACAGAGGGAACGTCGTGTTAACTCCCTGGGGTACAACCCAAAATCAACCCAGCAGAGCCACCACAGGTCGCTGGTTAACTGCGGAGCAGAAAGGTTCTGGTCTTCCCTGGCACCTTCTAGGTCTGTAGGGGAAGGTGGCAGAGCGGCCAGAGGGTATGGATGGGCTCACATCCAAGCTCCTGACAGAGAGGAAACAAGGGGGAGGCTTGGGCAATGTGAAGTGGTGACAGCACAATGGAATTTCTGGCTGACAGCGTCAAACAGCAACTTCTGCACCATAATACAGTGGCAATTTCTACCTCCCAGGCTTCCTCGCTGGGCTCTGCAAAAAGCAAGAGGTCGGGGATGAACTGGTCCCTCTGCTCCCCTTGCTTGAGAGCCACCAGCTCATTTCAACCTGTGCTGAGAAGCATCAGGCTCCAGAGGGAACTTACTCCTGTCAGCTGGGTGGGGAGGAAGGTAGAACGGGGAAAACCAACAAAAAGTTGACTGGAGTGGCACCGAGCACATCCAGGACAGGAATCAGAGCTCTGTATGAAGCCTGACCTTAAAATTCCAGCCCCATGGCAATTAGGTTGGGATTAACATAACCTAGCTGTAGTCACTGGCAACAGGATTTTAATCCTTTAACTAATGGGAGAGTTTTGCTTCTTAATTGTGAAAGGAATTTCTGAGGTGCCTTAATGCAGCACTAATTAGGAACCTGCAGTCTGAGAAACCACTCCAGGCTGCTTCCCTGCAGAGAGAGCACGAGACCTGCACCGTGAAGCACCCGGGCAGAGAGGAGCTCCCTCCACACGCCTGCACGTGGGTTGTCCCCCCAGTGCTGAGAGGCAAGGACAGGGTGAGGAACCAAAAAGGAAAAGCCCACGAGATGGTCCTGTCCCACCACATGCAGATACAGGGAGGTGGAGGGCAAGGTTAGGGGGTTCAGGCAAGGACAGCACAGCCTTCTGTCCTGTCAGGGGTACAGGGAGGCAGAGGATGGAGCTCAGCCCATGAGGCTACCACCATCCCCCAGCCCAAACTGGTGCAAGGGCAGCAGCTCCTTGGCACAGACAGAGCTGATGGATGCTCTGGGGCAGCTTCCCAGTGACCCTGCTGCAGCCACCAGCACAGACGGGAAAGTTTTGCATTCCTGGACTTTCCACACAGTGTTGTTTCCCTGCCAAGCCTGCCCCAAGGCCGCTCCGTGCCACCCCAGAGGGAAGAGGCTGTGCAAATACCGTCCCAGGAGAGCCAGGAACTCTCCCCAGTGAGGCCGAGCTCAGAAAGCGGGAGCTGGCCAAGGCCAGGAGGGAGAACGGGCTGTGTCTGGGACAGCGAGGACCCTGATGTGATCCCAACAACAGCGAGTGAGCAGAACAAAGGGGTTTGTTTCCCAGAAGGAAAGGGCAAACAAAGCTCAGCCCCGACACGCCGCACGCGCAGGCCCTGTCCCTGCCAGGCCTGGCACCGCAGCACAGCTGGGCCGGGGCAGCCGCTCTGTCCTCCCCAGCAGTGCCTGTGCAGGGGACACCAGTGCCAGGCCAAGCAGCCTCAGCCCAGCAGCTCAGCACCCTTCCCCGGGCAGCTCAGCACCCTGGTCTTTAACTGAAGGAAGAGCAAGGGCTGAATCCTTGCAGGACTGACGGGCAGGGCCTGGGCTGCAGAGGACAAGCCCAGGGCCGGGCCTGGGAGATGCCGTTCGCATTCCTGCTCCTCCAGGACTGCGGGGACAAGGCCAGGCTCTTCCAAATATGATGCCTGTATGCTACTGGTTCTGTGGATGGGAGCATCCTTGGGGTACATACTGGGAGCTGCTGGACAAGGGGGGCTGTGGGTGACAAAGGCCGGAGGAGCAGCTCAAGGTGTCAGCTCTGCATGCCACAAACCTTGGGCAACAGGGGCAAACATGAAGCTATGGAGGAGCAAAAAGTCACAGCCAGCATCACCCCGCTGCTCAAGATGGAAGAACAAGAGAAGACCTGGAGAGCAGACACAGAGACCTCTTCAACGCTCTCTCCCACAGCAGCTGGAGAGGGGAGGGGAGCACATGAGGAAGCAGCTCTCTGCTACCTGTGCTTGCTGCTGCCACCCAGGCAGGCAGCTCTCCATCCCGACACGCTTCCCAAGCCGCTCTCAGGCCAAGGCAGGTCAGCTCCTCCACCCTGTCAAGGCCAAGATCAGCTGTTTGCAGCAAGAGCTCTCCTCCAGCAATCCACAGCGCAGCTCGAAGCTCGGCAGCAGGCAGCTGACACCTTTCAGACAGGAAATTCAAGGCTGGACACACTCTCATCACGGGAAACAGAAACACCAGGCAGCCACTTGCTGTCAGGCTCAAGCAGAAGATGCTTTGCAGGAGGAAGGAGCATTATTGTCCCTGTTGGGAGAGGATGGCAGTCCCTCTCCAGCACTGCTCAGCTACAGAGACAGACTGCCATGTTACAGAGACATTTAAACACAAGGCAATTCATTTGCAGCTGGACTGACACAGTATTCTGAAGAGCTAAGAGCCTGCACCCATCCCTCACAGAGAGCTCAGTGTCTGGCAGGCACGACAACTGAATTCCAGGGAGAGAAATGCCCAGCAGTGCCTCTCCATCAGCTTCAAGAGGCCGTCGATCCACCTGCAAGCTCTCAGGACAAGGTCCCCTCCCTTGGAGCCTTTCTGTACACTTCTCCCTCATCCCCTCGCCCCCCCAGGCCAGGCTTGTTTCAGCCTGCTTTGATGGCATGCCTGCACCCAGCTTCCTCATGAAAAAAGTCTAGATCCAAGCACTGCAGGCACTGAACTGCCCAAGCCAGCCCCTGAGCAGCGGTGACAAGGAAATGAACTGTCAGCACAGCTTAAGGACCATTAAGCCTTCAAATCTGATCAGCCTGCTGGGATGAAGACACCTTCCCAGCACCCTGAACTCCAGGCTCTGGTTTCAGTGGTCACTGACCGAGATTCTTCTGTGTGTGCCCAGCCAGCAGGGACACCTACACCTTCCCAGCCCTGCCCAAACCAGGCACCCTGCTCCCTCCCTCGACTCCCTGGGTACTCACAGCTGTGGACAGGCGAGACGCCAGAGTCATCTCAAGGTTCCCCTTCAGGCCCAGTAAGGCAGGCACTAAGATAAATACCTCAGTCACATATTTGAAGACATCCCAGTGCTGCAAGATTAAAAAAAAGATTATAATAATAATTTAAAAAAGACCTTTAGAAACACTCAGGGCTGTTAGCTTTGCTCTGGACCGAGCGCCGCTCACACACACACCTTGCACCCACATGGCCCTTAGCACCCAGCCCAGGTCCCCCAGCTGGTGCCACCCTCTGAGTTTCACACCCATTTTACCATTCCTGACACTGGTGTAGCAGTGACCCCACGATGAATCTCAGCCCCCAGCTTGCAGTTATGAATGCCCCAAAGATCAACTGCTGACAACGCTGTTCGTGCACACAGGGGCCAGAATCGGGAACGCTGAGGGGACGTTGCCCAATACTCACAGTTTTTGGCAGAATCAAGCACTGAAGTTCTGTCAGGCTCAGCCAAGAGCCACGTGTGTCTTACAAACACATTACACTTACGTTACTCAGGTATTTACCAGCTGCTCTGGCTCTACAAGTCAGCTCCCTCAGGCACGAGGCAGGTGTGGTTATTTAGGAAGGAACAAGAGTAACGGCAGGGTAAGCAGGCTTAGGAGAGCAGCTGGCTTCCACAGAGACACAAACCTACCCCAAAAGCAACTCACAACTGCATTGAACAAGTCCTTCAAGCTGCACCAACCTCACTGCCTGATGGTTCATGCTCACAAGCCCTTCACACAGGCCCCACGTCCAAAATAACTCCTGCTCCCCATGCTGCCCAGCAGCTTTGTTCCATAAAGGCCACCAAGCACAGCTGGAATCACACTCCCAGCAGCTGGCTGCTGCTCAGAGCACAGCAACAGCCACAGCTCCCCCAGACGTTACCTGCAACGGGCTCCATCTCCTGCCACGCTCTCCGTGACACCAGCAGGCTCTAACTAGCCAAGGGGACACGTATCTCTTCCTAGGACAAGGAAGGCCACAGCTGCCACCCTACAGCAACCAGGAGTCACTCTACCTGTGTGACTAACCTCTTCTGGGGGGGAAGGACTCTGGTTGCCTTTGCTCATGTTTCCAGCCTTTGCTGCTTGGCTTCACCACCGAACTCCAGGTTCCTGCCAGGCCCTTCCAATGCCACATCCAAGCTGCACATGGTTGAAGAACCATTTGAGAGAAAAGCGTGGTCACAGGAGGCAGGTAAGTGCTTCAGATGGATGAACCAGGACTGTTTTCCCCAAAAGTGTTTTCCTGGCAATAAAAATCCCCTGAATGTTTCCAACAGCTTGGTAAGAGAAGTTAACTCTGCTCTCCAGCAAAGAAAAAAGCTGCTCAGATGTTTTGGGCACAGCCACAGCCCTCTCTGTGCTTGAGGATGAGGTACCTGAGGATACCTGGTCTCCAGATTCTTCTCTGGAGATGGGGTGATGGGAAGGAGTGTGATGGGAAGGAGTGTGATGGGAAGGAAACCACCATGGTCCCTGCAGCCCCAGCTCCAACCACCCTCCCCACAGCCAACCTGGGACCTTTTCCAGTGCTCTCAGAGGGTACAGGCTCTGCACAAGTACTGAGCAGGGGCACCTTCAAGTTCAGCAGGACAGGAAAGGCAGGAGGGAGACACAGTCTGAAATACTTCATCCGACTCAGCAGCACACCATGCTGTGCTTCCTTTAAGGTCACATCTAGAACAGGCAAGCTGGGCTCTGCTCAGTCTATTTTTAGGCTGGCCTTACGATTGTTTTGCTACTTGTAAGGGTGAATCCTTTGCTACAACTTCCCTTAGCAGTATCTAGGCTTCAATCAGCAAGCAACAGGCTCCCAGCTTCCCAGCAGGACGAGCTGGGTGTCATCAGAATCACTTAATGAAAGGAACACCGTCATTAGTCAGACCACTGTGCAAAAGTTTCCTGGCTCTTCCTACCTCCAAACATCATAGAGGAGGGATCAGGCAATAGTTAGCACAGATCCACAGCCCTCTCTCACCTCATCCCACTCCTGGCTCCCTAAATTAACCTTTAAGGGTGGCTGCAGGGCCAGCTGGTGCCAGAAACCTCTGTAACCAGAGCCTGCTGGAGCAGCTCCCGCAGCAAGGCAGGGCTGTTCCTGGAGAAAGGAGTAAAAGCCATCTTTGGGGGAAGGAAAACAAGGAGATTTCTGCAGACATCAGCAGCTTGCTCGCTGCAAAGAGCAGGACCCGTGGGCTCCAGCCAACTTGCTTAATATAAGATGTTATACAACACCGGTGGAGGGGCGTGCAGTGACTCTGGAGGGTGTCCCCAGCTCCTGCAGAAATGAAAGGTCCCTGCAGAGACACAGCCCTGGACATGGCTCCAAGGGGACAGCCAGAGCCAGGCAGTTTGGGCAGGACAAAGAAGGGGGAAGAGAAGAGGAAACAAGAATTTAAGGCTGTTAAAATCCCTGAGAAGCACAGAAATCAGCTGTTTCCAGGGGTGTGGAAGGAGGGAGGGAGGGAGGGGGGCTGACACAGCACACACAAGAGCCTCCACGATGGTCCAGTTTGCTTCATGCAAAGGGTGATGTATGTCACTGGGGAGCGAGGGGGCTTGGAGCCAAGGTGTGGAAGAGAATTACAGGGAGAAGCATCTCTAGCACCTCCTCCCTGCCCTTGGGGAGGGGCAGCACCCTAAGCAACCTAGCTTGAACTTATCTCAGCTTCCTTTCCTACCAATCTGCGAACACCCATCTACCCAGATACCAGAGCAGCAGGACCATGGTCTCTCCCACACAACACTGGAGGGGTGAGATGGGACCCCGACCTGCCAGAGGCTCTGGAAGAAGCACCAGAGCCCAGGTGCCGTTTTGCAGCTCCCAGCAGAGTCGCTGCCTTTCAGAGGCTCTGCACCTGCAGACCTGGGGTATTTCCAGGGTCCACAGCTGCTTCTCAGTCCTGTTGTTTTTAGTCACCACACGCCAAGTTCAGGCTGACGAGTCACAAGCGACGGTGTGATTTCACTCAGACTGGTGAGGGATGGGGATTCACACCAGCTCAGAGGGGAGGAACGTGCTGGGGGTTGAAGCTATGGCTGCCTTAGTGCTGCTGCTTCACATGGAGCACTTCTCCCAGCGCTCTCCCTCCGAAACCACAGGGAAGAAGCAGCCTCACCATGAGAACTACAGCTCCAGGGATGGCAGTCCACACTGACCCTGGCTAAGAGCTGCCCCAGAGAGATGCCACCACCAGACGTGGCCAGGCAGGGGAAAGGAGCAGACTCCCTCCTCTTCACAACACACCTCCCATCCCCATCCAAAGAAACTCCAGGGAGCTGCCCAACCTGGAAAACATCAACTGGGGCTCTGCTGGGAGAGGGGACTGTGCCAACAGTCCTCTGCTGTACACACAAAGGCAGCTGGTGTGTTCCCGTGCCACCTGGCCCAAAGGTCTCCCTGGTCCCAAAGGGAGTGGAGGCAAATTCATGGGGACATGTTAATGGGACAGCAAGGCCAAAGGCCAGAGCTGCTGGTTTTCACAGCAGGGAGACCAATTATAGCTCACAGATTAGTCCATGTAGCCGAAGCAGAGGAAACAGAGCGTATGGAGCCCACCATCCCTCCCAAACCATAGCTGCATCCAAAGCGATGGGGCTCCAGTCCGTCCCAGTGCACCAGCTACCCTCTCCACCACTCCTTTCATCCATGGCTTTGAGCCTCAGGGAAGCCAGTTCTCCAGATCAGCTCCCCAGGCTGGGCAGACAAGCCAGCTGAGACCACACACGTCCCATCCCCCTGTTCCACCCTATGGCATTTAGATGCCTCGCTTAATCCCAAGGCTAAAAGGAGTCAGAGGAGTTGGCAGGACAAGCTGGACAGCCACATCCTGAGCTGCTGTGGGACAGGAATTATGAAACTTTCTTTCTAACAGCCACAAACAAATAAAAATTAAAAAAAAAAAGCAGGAGAACACAGCACTGTGCAGCAGTTTCCCACCCCTGACCCGCTCCTCCTGGGCCAGAACCTCCCCGTTCCTTCTCCAGGAAAGGCTTTGGGCTGGGTTCACATCACTGGACTGGGCAGCTGCCAGGAGAGCCACACATGGGTTTACAGGGACCTCACAAAGGGTCATTTTAAGCTCACAAGCTTAAAATGACTTTCTTTTTAAGAGCAAGATTCCAGTAAGTCTCTGACGGATTAATTCAGCATCACCAGCCTTTCCTGTTCTGAGTCACTTCAGAGCTCGCTCGGCAGGTTGCATCAGAGGCCATGTAAGGATGACCAGCCTGCAAAGCCCACAGGGAAACAGCCATCAGGGACCAGAAAGCAGGAGAAGCATCTGCTTGATCACCCAGGGGTGTGAGAAAAGCCTGACTTAGCCAAGCAGGACACAGCGCTGCCGGCACACGGCTCGGGTGGAGATGATCATAGGCAGGTGACTAATGTTCAGGTGTCAGGGCCAACGCTGCGAGAGGGCTCGCTCACCCCACTTGAAACAGAGGAGCTTCAAGCAGAGCATTTTTGGCTGACCACAGTTTGTAAATGGCTGCCTCCTCCTCCAGCCAAATCGCTTCGTAAACCCACGCGGCACGGTGGGTCGGGTTGTGTGCCTTACTCACTGGTTTGGGCTGGGCATCAAGAGAACTCTGCACAGTCTGGCTCTTAGGGCAGAGGAGGAGAGGTTAAGTGGCCAGACACACACTTGTGCCTGGAAAAGCCACGCTAGAGACACCGACACGGGAGCCACGGCCCGTGAAGTCACATGTCCACAGAAAGCCAAGCACACTGCACGGCTGCCTGGTTCTCACAGCATCATCTGTCACAAGAGACCTAACAGGAGCCCCTGTCTGGAAACACACAGGTCGCACCCAGAGCCTTTCCTAAAGGCCACCTCCACATCCAGCTCAGGAGGAGCTGCCTCGTTAGCCCCATCACCCCCAGCCACTTCAAGAGCGTGAGAAGGCAGCATAAGGGCCACTCAGCTCAGCCAACCTTCAACCTTCAGAGCAAGACACGGTAGGAGCATCCCCCCCCCACACACACAGCCATTCATTAACCTGGCTGGCACAAGCCTGGCGTGCTGGAACAGCACAGGAAACATCCCAAATGGAAGCGGGACACAGGGCCTGCGGAAGGAGGGGCTGGAGGTGGGATGTCCCCAGCTGCTGTCGGGAGAGCAGTAAGGCAGAGTGCTTCAGCTGCTCATGGGCCAGCTCAGCCTCCTCCTCTGAGCCCGAGCAGGGCAGACGTGGGGCAGGAGAGCCCGCAGCCCCTTCTCCCCTCACTCCAGACACCACCGAGGTTTCCCCCTACCCCAACCAGCACGTGAAGTGACAGGTCTCCTCCCCTCACAGCTGCTATCCCTTGCACAAGCCTTGGCATTTGAGTCCCTCCTGGCTCGGGATCAAGCCATGGTCTATAGACACAGGATTCAGAGCCCAGTGCTGTGCCAGGGAAGTATCAGTCCTACCTGCACAATGTCCAGCACCATTCCAGCAGCAACTGTCCCGAAGCCTGCCAGGAGGAACGGAAAGAGGACTTGCAGCCCAATGGAAAAGGAGGTCTCCTTGAGGGGTGAGGCTGGCTCAGGACCCCGGTCTGTGCTGGTGTCATCGCTTTCGTTGCTCTGGCTGCCGTTTTCCAGCAAGGCATCTTCCTCCCGCACCCCTTTAGCGTTGGCACGGGACTCCAACACCACCACTTCTACCCCATCACCATCAGGTCCCAGGAAATCTGAGGGCTCCACCAGCTGCCCCCGGTCCGGGCTGGTGAGGCAGTCCACAGGCACAATGGGCAGCACAGCCCCGTTGGCCTGGTGGGTCTCCTTCTGTTCTGGCTTGGAAGACATGCTGCAGAGAGGCTATCCTGACCCTTGGCTTGGTGGGCCTACAGCCAGCGGCTGTTCCAGAAGAGATCTTCTGGCAGAAGCTTATACAAATGGCCTTTCCAGCATCTAGAGGCGACCTCTCCTATCTCTGCTTGCCTGCCTTTGAGCGCAGAGACTGCTCCTGCAGCAGAGATCCCCATCAAGCAAAGTCCAGGAATGGAAGACCCCAACCTCTGAGCTAGCCAGGAACACTGCAGGAACTGGGCACTACAGCAGAGTCCCTCTAGTTCTCCTCTGCTCCAGGTCGGTGTGGTACACCAGACACCAGGACAGGCTCCAAGCTCTGTTTCTTTGATGTATGACACTTCAGCACACCTTCCTCTGGATTGTCTTCCAGCAGCACAACTGCTGTGACGGGGCACACACACAGCAGGGAGAAAAACAGATGAAGTCACAACCACTGAATAATGCAGAAGCTTAAAGGGATGAGGAAGCAGAGAAGAGATATGAGAGGGACTGGCTTTTAGAGATGATACAATCCGGAAAAGCTCTTCTCACTCCCAGGGCTCTGTCGCTGTCTCCAGTGGCAGAATTTGAGTCTGGAGGCTCCTGTGGGCTCCTGCTCTGCTCCAGCTGGTGCTGTGCTCTGTCAGAACGGCCAGCAATAGCAGCAAGCTCCAAGTGCCACCGTCATCCTCCGCTTCCAGAAGGATTTCTCACCTTACAGCACGAGGCAGGGGAAGAGTTCTTATTTAAAGGAACAGCAAGTTCCCCAGGAGGGTTACTTACTGAGCCCAGCAGGCTGCAGGGTGGGAGCTGGCATTTGGACGGCGTTGGGTTGAACGTCACGGGCCAGGAACTCGTCTCTCACCTGAAATATAGGGGAGGGAAAGAGCTGTGCTGTGCGGGCTCCCGGCAGGCAGCATAACGGCCCATTCATTCAATGCCTTCCTCCAACGTACGTTGAACGCTGGGCCTCTGACCTACAGCTACAGCCGTACCGACCCGGCTCCCTGCGCCTCTCCCGCAGCCCTCCGAGTGCCTCAGGGGGCTGTGTCAGGGGACCCGGGGGAAGAGCAGCTCCGCGCTCCCCGCACCCCAAAAACGAG
>VZTU01027826.1:433067-452963 GCA_013400835.1 Zapornia atra | reverse complement strand
AAAAAACGACCCCCGGGGGAGAACCCCCGGAGCCGCAGGATGCGGGCACCCTGCCCGGCGGCCGCAGCCCCGCACCCAGCCACCGGGCATCACGGCGGCGGCCGGCGCTGCCTTCCGCGAGCCCAGCGCGGAGCCGGAGGAGGCCTAGGGACAGAGCGAGGCGGCGGGCACGGCGCGGCCCGGGGCTCTGCNCGCTGCGCTGCGCTCTGCCCCGCCGCGCTGCGCCGGACCCGCTGCGGGCTGCCCCGCGCCGCCCTGACATCACCGCCCGCCAATGGTGGCCCTGCCCAGCGCGCCGCGCGACTCCCCCATTGGCCGTGCGTGTGTGGCGTCACGCCCAGCCCCGCCTCCCACGAGGAGAGCGCCGCCAACGCAACGGCGCCTGAGCGGGCAAGCCCCGCCCCTCCCGCGGGGAGGCGTGGCTTCAGAGTCACGTGCCGCTGAGCCCACATGGGGCCGCGGGGGCGGCCGCCATCCATCCCTTCACCCCTCCGGGGTCCCGGGCTTCCCCCCATCGTCCCGCCGCCGAGCCCGGGGGCTCCCGCCTCTCACCTGGGGCGCAGTGCCGGCAGGAAAGGCTCCTGCTTCCGTCTCCCCACTGTCCGTCTGTCCTTGCTCCGCTGAGCCCGGGAGCCTGTCCTCAGTGCGGAGCACGGGGTGCTCCCGGGGGGGGCATCCCATCTCCCGACCTCGGGGGAGGGCTTCGCATTGGTCAGAGTGCAGCGCTGTCCATGTACCCCCCAGACCAGGGGGACATGGCTGGACTGATGCCCGGTGGGTGCAGGAGGCTCCACCACACCTGGCTCAGGCTGCCTGTGAACCACCAAGCCCAGGGTGCATCACCAACCCAACTCACTCCCTACCTCCTGCCCGCAGCACAGCTTGGGCACGCTGCCTGGCGCTTTGGGACCAAGGCCCGGGCTCACCGGCACGCTACAGGCTGGCTTTCAGCAGCTGTGCCAAAGCGCTTCAGCAAAGAAAGCCATGAATAGAGCCATGTACTCACTCTGCATCTGGGTTTGCCAAACTGTCCCCCAACAAGTCCCCAAAAAGCATCAGTAACTCCTGCTACGTCAGGCAGTGCCTCGTTGCTCAGCAGCAATCCGTGTTCTTGAATGAAACCGGCTCTTCCGATGCACGTTTCCTTTCCTGCATGAGTAGAACTCTTGGCCAGTTGTTGTTTTTCCTTCCTGCCTTGCCTTTCCTCCCAGGAAACAGTCAACAGCAAGTTATGACCCAGAGTGATTACGTGATGCTCAGCTCCATGCCTTGGAGACAGGTCTTGAGCCGGTAACGGGCGCTGTGACCCCAGGGAGGGGAGGAGGGAGGGCAGTGCTGGGACCGTGCTCCCCCCCAGCCATGCCAAGGCAAGTGGGGCTGGAGCTGGTGACTTCATTTCTTAAAATAAGGAGATGAAGGTGGTGGTGGTTAAGGGCAGTGAGAGAGCCATTGGGAGCCAGGCCCCTCCAAAGATGGGGGCTGAGCTGCTTGGTTTCTCTCCACTCCACTGTTAGAAGTTGAGCTCAGCAGCTTCCTTCCCCGAGATACTCGTTGCTTTGGAATAAGCAGGTGACTGGCACACTGGGTGCAGAGCAGGATATGTCATAGTAATAAAGCAGCATGAAGACAGCTTGGGTTAGAAAACCTGAGTGGGTTTAACATCCTCAGGCCCGAAAGCCTTTGCAAAGGTGTGTCTTAGGAAAGGTGAGTTTCTGGAGCAGGGAGCAGAGCGCGGTTTTCCCTGAGCAACTGGCAAAGAGGTCTGGGTTTTGGACCCAGCTGCTGCTACACAGTCTGCTTGGACCCAGGATTTCAAGTGGTGATGAGTGGCTGCAGCCAATTAACTGATGCTCAGGACCTCCTGCAGCAGAGACATCAAGGGTAACTTGATACAGAGACAATGCTTTAACTAAATCCATCGCACAGTTCCACACTCAAGCTGGGAGTGGAGTTCCAAATCCTATCTCCAACCCTGTCCCCACTTTCCTTTGTCCCAATAAACCCAGTCTGTAAGGCTCTCTTTCAGCCTTCATCTTTCCTTCTTGCCTTGGACAATCCATGTCTCCCCCAGAGCAACCATTCTTCCCTCTCCCCCTAAAAACAACGTGCACCAAAATGTGACCTTGTTGATGAACCTCCCGGCCAGCTGCACGCTCAGGAAGTGGAAGCACAGAGACAAAAGCTGCCTGAGACAAGCAAACAGAAATAGATAAAATCCTCACCAGCAGCGCTGACACACAGAGATCAGACAGACAGAGGATGAAAGGGCAGGAAAAGGGGTTTCCAATGGCAGGGCAGCAGGTACCAAAGGCAACAAAGTGCTTGGAAAGGGAAGAGTTTACCACTGGGCTGCACTGCATCATGGAATGTTGTGCCCAGCAGCCACGTGCAGTTAGCACTACTGAGCTGCCCAGCTCTGGGCAAGCCCCTGGTGTTGGCCTAGGTGGCTACAGGGTGTGTACAGTGATATTACCCTCTTCACAGAAGAGTCCAACAGCATCACACAGTGTGGCCAAAGACACTCAAAACCGCATCTAACATAGAGCATGGCAGTGTTCCATCAAGCCCTCAGCTCCAGGGCTGTCACATCCAAATGCTGACTGAATGGAGGCCCAGCTGCCTTTGACCAAGGATTCTGAGGGAACCCAGGTCTTAAGCTCTTGTAACCAGGAACCTCAACAGGCAATCTCAGAGACTGGTTTATGGGCAATGACTTACCCCTATAGATGTCAGTCCAGAGCAAAAGCAGTTCATAAGGGCAGGCAACAACGTCAGGAGCTGACCCTAACCTAGTCCCAATCTGGGAGAGGAAATGCAGACCATGGAAGTTGTTTTACCAGCCCAGAAGCAAACAAAACCATCACCATCCTTTTTCCAAAGGTCCATATATGACTACGGCTCCCAGCCGTGTTCCTGTGCCGCCCACGTGCTGTGCCTGCTTGTGACAAGCACAGGTCAGCCTCCCCCAGGTACATCCCCAGGGCTCTTTGCCACGTGAGAGCAGCTGGCAGGGCTGAGCTGAAAGGTCCTCACTTCCTGTGTTCCACGAGGCCAGCGGTTCCTGTGTCAGCAGCTGCTGACCCAGCGGGGACACCTGTCATGGAGGGACTGAGGACATGCCTCACCTTCCTGCTGTGTGCCTGAGAGAAGCTGCAAATCCATTTATATTCAGAAATCAGGCTGAAGAAATGACTAACACCACAAGCCTGCTGGACTGGTCAGAGCAGACACGGTATTAAAAAAAAGTATAAGTGCAAATCATCTCATAATTTACCCCTATTCCCCACCCCATGAAGACCCTCTCACTTTTCAAACTCCCAGAGGACACTGGATTAACCTGTACAGCAGTACAGCAGTGCTGTAGTAACAGTGTTGAACAATCCAAGGGTGCACAGAATGACAGAAGTGCTCCAGGGCAAATAACAATTATTCTTTCTGAGTACTCATACAGCCTGTCAGGTAGGCTGAACTCAGACCTATACTAGACTAAGATGAGTAGGTGAGCTAGTAAGTTTAAAGGGTAGTTTAGATACATACCAGATGTACAGCCAAAAGAGTTAGGATTTGGAAAAGAAACATTCAGGTTTTCTCCTATGGGCTTTCTTGAGGAGTTAATCTCCTTTCCTCTGGCCACTGCATCCATCTGTGGGGGTAATCCACTGCTGCCTTTCTCTAATCACCTTCACCATACAGGAAACATGAAAATAACCTGGTGTAGCTTTGGTAACTGAACAGAGAGCATGCAGAGAGCCTCAGCACTGGCAGGCAGTCAGCACAGCACAGAGCAGAGGATTACTGCTGAAGACTAGGAGGAGCTGCTGTGGGTACTTGGTGAAATAACTGAACAGCAGCCAGGTCCCTCCATGCAGTTGCATTTCTAGCGCAGATCAGACGCAGTGTTCAAGTGGTCCAAGTGTTCACAGGGCTACAATAACCCTTACAAGTGTGTTGGATTAAAAATACAAATTAAAAGATGTGTGAAAAGATATGCCACGACTTCCATGCTGTTTCTCATGCCCCACTGCCCAGGCCTTGCCCAACCCACAGGTAAATCCATCAGTGACAAAGAGTGTTCGCCCTTTGTCCCCTGTCCCCCCCCCCTGCACAAACCACTCTTCCATGTGGTCATTTTCCTTCCTGCTGAGAACTGACTGCAGCTTCCTCTGGGGCCCACCATCACAGCTCTTAAATCAGCCTGAGCAATCTCTACTGAGTGAAGCAGGTCACTCCCTTCCCCACCATGCTGAGCTCTTTATCTCTGCCGCCCCTGCTACCCTGGGAAGCTGTGGAACCGGAAAGCAGAGCCAAGCCCCCCACACAGCAACTCACATGACATACAGCCTTCACTGTGCTGCTCAGTTAAGGGAAAGAATTCCCTGGGCAGCACTTCTGCAGGCCTCTGGGCCTTCCTATGGGCACTGATGTGCGTTGGCACACACTACCAGTGCTGTACTGGGGACCTCACGGTCATGGCAACACAGTTTCTTTAAATGCTTATTGCAGGAGCCTGGTTAAGTGACAAAACAAGGCTGTAAAAGTCAGCTAGAGAGCTCTGCCAGGCAGCTGTGGGTGAGGAACAAGAATCTGTGGAGGGTGGCAGCAGCACGCGGTGCTGAAGCCCCGCTGAAGGTCAGGAGTATGAGTCACAGGCTGAGTTACAAGCGAGGACTGCTACTCCCTAACAGCGAGGGATACACGGCCTCCAGACTCCTCAGTGGACATCCTGCTCTACTGCACAACCACCCAGCTGAGGGGAGAAGCTTTCATAGCACCTGCCTGAGAGGATGGATTCCACCAGCTCCATGAAGTGTCACAGAAAATGGCAAAAGGGGAGCCAAGAATGCAAGTGTCAAACGCAAGGCTGGAGGAAACAACTCTGTAAACACCTTGTTCCTGCATTCTCCTCCAGCTCTGAACTCACCATGGTCACTTGGGGCTGAAAATAAACCAAGGCTTTTTAAATAGAGGCCAGCAACAGAGCTTTCTTTAGAAAATGCAGGTGTGGAATGTGACCTTTTCTCCATCGTGCAGCAGGCCTGCATGACCCTAAATCAGCTGGTCTGCTACCTAGCAGGCTGCCAGACAACTACAGACATGTTGCTTTGAGGAACTATTGTCAGAAGAACAGCAGCTCTGTAGGCTTGGCTACAAAGAAGGGAGAAGAGGAAGTTGCTATGGATATAGCCCAGGAGCATGTTAACAACACTGGAACTGGATTAACACAAACAGCACTCAACACCCCATTAGGTATGACACCACTTTCTGTGTCTGCAGAGCAGCAAAACCTGCCTTTTCCTTCTCTGGTGGATCAGAGGTAATTGCCCCCCATGCTCACAGCACAAAATGACTCATTTTAAAAAAAAAAAAGAATAGCTCACAGAGCTTTGATCTATGTTTTCCTGATGTACTTGGCATTATCAAATAGCTACTCACATAATGCAAAATTGTGTATGATCTTAGGAGAAAAGGCCAGCACGTTATTCTGATGCTGTTAACTCACTGGACGACACTGAGATTTCAAATTCCACTCAAGATGAGAGAGATTCTCTGAGAGCATATCACAGGAGCAGGAAAATGAGGTGGAAAGCAAGGTGTTCTGTCCAGAGAGGTATAGAGGTACCAAATCACTGCTTGACCTTTCAGAATTGTGCCAGATGAGCATGACACAGCAGCTAATATAATAAGAATATGAAGGGCAGAGCTGCTGCAGGGCAAAAAGCACAGAAGTGACTGGAAAAAAATGGGGAGAGGTGGGGAACGTGCTTTTTAAGGAGCTCCTGGAAGATACAGTCTGTTTCAAGCACTTCAGTGGGTTCAGGCTGCAGTAAAGCTCTGAGTCAATGCAGAGGCACTGCATGATTTCAGCACTGGCTGATGAGCAGCAGTTAATGAAGCTCTGCAACAAGCTGCATTAGCAAAACCTCATGGCATACATTTGCACAGCACCTGCCAAAAAAACAACCCTGCCTTCCCAGAGCTGTTTGCTGTTCTCTCTTCCCTTAGCAGCAAAATGAATCTTCAGATGAATGTCCTCTAAAGGAACAACCCTCACCAAAACACAGAGTCACTTTTGGCTGGGGACAGGAGATAACAAGATATAAGGGATGCTTTATGCCTTTAGGATCCATCTGCTATCATGACACACGACAAACCCCTCCTTCCACACCACACCACAGCCTTCACTGCATCCCAGCATGACCCAAGTTGGGATTTTTGCAACCTGCACCCTACAATAGAATCACAGCACAGTGGGGATCAGAAGAGACCTTGGACATCATCGGATCTTTACTCCCAGGGTGCTGTTGGCCTTCCTTTGTCTCCAGAGCATGTTACTGGCTCACGTTCAACCTACCCTTCTCTGCAAAGCTGCTTTCCAGCCAGCACAAGGTTATCCCTCCCCAGGTGGAAGACTTTGCCTTTCCCTTTGCTGAACTCCACAACACTCCTGTTTTCCCACTTCTCAGTGTGTCAGGGTACATCTGAATGGCAGCACAACCATCAGGTGAAGGTGAGCCAACCATTCCTCCCAGTTACATACCATCTGCTAGCTTCCCCAGGATACCTGTTCAACAATACTGCTCCTGTACTGCCAAAGACCAAGCAAAGGCTTTAGAGTCCACAGAAAGAACAACCCAGCTCCCACTCCTGTGGGTATATTTTACCCTGTGCTGTACCCTGACACATGGCTTTTGCTGAGGCTGCAGCAGCAGCTCACAAGAGGAATGACACCTTCACAAAAGAGCCACAGCCACGTGGCTGAACAAATGAATGACATGAGGGCACACAGACAAAATGCAACAAACCATAAGAGATGCAAGCTGTTTACTTCCTAATAATGCAGAGAGTTAGCTAATTTTGTATAGAAAGGGGAGCACCAGGGAGGGTGCAAAGATTAGAGGAGGCTGGAAAATATGTGGATTTGTTTTGATGGAAACTTTATGACTTGCTCTAGTGTAGGATCAGGTGTGGAAATGACTTCATTGCAATTACACAGTTACATAAAAAGACTAATAACCACAAAGGACTCTGCATTCCTTATTTTATTAGATGAAAATGCCAATCTAGTTTCAGTTCTTTAGTAGATTGATACAGTTTTAGCCCACTGGCTACACTGATAAGATCAGACTGCAAATGAATAGAGAACAGTGCATGGAAAGAATAGGAATCACAGTTCCATCACTGTTTTTCAGGATATGTTTCAGGGCATTTCCTGTACATTCCAGTACATTTTACCATATGAATTTGGAGCAGAACAACCATCCATTCCAGTGTCTAATTCAAACTCTGAAGAGAGACACACACATCTCTGCAACAGTGCACAGGACTTGCACTAGTAACTACAGCACAGAGTCTGCAAGTCAGTACAACAAAGCAGCTTTCACCCAGTCTTTTCTTTAGTTAACACCTGGTTCTTAATTTTCTTTAATTAATAATAGTAGCTCTAAGTGAAGAGAATCTCAAGGCTAAAAGAATGCTGAAACCTTTAGTGCAACAAAGTGTTGTGGCTTAACCCCATCTGTCAGCTCAGCCCCACACAGCCGCTCGCTCCCCCTGGAGTGGGATGGGGGAGCGAATGGCAAGGGTACAGGTGAGGACATTAACTATCCTGCTCTGAGGACATTAACTATCCCAGCACACCCAGTGCAAGATGAAACAGAGGCAGCACCAGCAGCCTGTCTGCACCAGGATCCCCACAGAGCTGACTCGACAGAAGCGCTGCAGTAACCTGGAAAGAGCTTGCACAGGCAGTGAAGGCACAAAGCTCTGCTCCCATGGGAAGCAACTGAAGGGCTTCACCAGCTTTCACAATCAGGTTCTCAGAGGAACAGAAGAGAAGCACACACTACAGAATCTGGTTCAATTAAAAGAGAACATGTATGAGCAGGCAACACTGATTTAGTTTCCTATTTAAAGCTGCAATCCCTCATTCTGACACCCAGCTGCACAATGTATCCTGGGCCTTACTGAAGGGTGAGCAACACAGCTAGAACTTCTAGAGCTTGGTATTTTAAAACAGAGTCAGCAATCAGTGCACCCATGCAGGGGAGAAGTTGGCAGTTACCAGGTTAACACTGACACTGGCTGACAGCATCACTGGGGGCAGACAGCCCATACCAAGCAGACCTCCTCTCGTAGCTCCATCAGCTCCAGGAAAGCCACACCATGCCACAGCCCTTTCATGTGAGCTTCTGACAGACACATCGTTTGTGAAAAATCAATTAACTGCATGAAACGAGCTTGTCAAAAGCACACAAAGGAGGATTCACCTTTCACTGACAGCTGAGTGACTGATTATAGCTTAGATTTTTAAAGTGACTGCTGATTTCAGAGGCTTAAAGAAAGCACTAAAAGAAAATAATACCATCAGATTAATGGCTGCATGTCAGAGCAGGGAGGAACAGAAATCAGAGCTATCAGTTGTGTTTTGTCCAGGTTCTTACCACTTTCTGGCAAACTGTCCATTTACCTAAAGCAGCAACCAGCAGTTTTCCCACCTGTAGGTAAAGGCCAACACACAAAACCCAAACTCGAGGCACAGCTCAGTGCCCAGCACACAACTGCATCGCATGGCCCAGATCCCTGCCAGCCCAGAGTCCACCTTAGGAGCTGCTCTTCTCAGGTGTGTTCCTCACAGCTCGTGGGAGTTTGCATGAGGCTCTGGTAGCTTGTCAGCATCACAGTTCTTAATCAGCTGGAAGAGGAATTCCACCTGTTTCTCGTAATTCTCCACTGAGATTCTCTCATTCAACCCATGGATCCTGGGAGAAAGAGAATGTTTTCCATCATAATATGCATTTGTGACCCACCTGTGTGCACCCAGAGCCTGGCTCACTCTGTAAAGCAACACACAACATAAAGATACAGCAACATACACCTGGCATTGCACTGTAACTGCAACATCTGTTCCTCAGACCAGCCACTCAGGCTCAGAGCACATCAGCCCATGGCGTGTGGAAACAAAAACACCCCCCATTATTCAGCTCTCTGCCCATTTCTGTCACTGTACAGCTATGAGAGCACCACACTCCTGTATCCTCTGCACCTCAATCCAACAAAAAACCCCTAGTACACGCTAAATAAACAATCCTTTGCATAATGATGTTCTTTGTTATCACTTCATCCCAGGAAACCTCACTTCCAGCTTTAAGGAGCAAACAAATTCACAGTGGGATGTGCCCAAAAGTACAGATAACTTTCTTCAATAAGGTCAACTACCAAACACCACCTTTCACCCTGCTGCACTACAGAAAGGATCCAGTCAGCTTCACAGCACTGCTGTACCACCAAAGGGGACACCTAACCAAGGCGCTGTCTGCATCAGAAGTGAAGAGCATCAAGAGCTAACACTCTCCCTGTGTAATTACCACCCCCTATTTGTGCAGCACCCAAATCTGCAGGAAATGGGTGGCCTAACAGAACAGGAGCCACCACCACGCCAAGGTATACAAGGCTGGGTTTCCTCCTCCTGCCTAACGCGTATGGATTGTCTCTTTCAGCTGTCCCCACCCCAACCAGCTGTGCCCATGTGGGCAGAACTCCATACCTGGGAAGGTCATCTGGTTTCAGGAGCAGGGGGTTGAATCGATAGATGGCATTTGTGATGTTAGTGAAGTGCCTGCTGTCTGTGTTCCCGATACACGTGCCTGGAAAACAAACCCCAGGTTTGCTCTGCATCACAGCAGCGGTTTCATGACCACGCTTTCCCCAGGAGAAAGGAAAAGCCAGTGATAACAGTTCTACATGACCCCTAGCCACAGCAAAAGCAAAAGGGCTGGAAACAGTTTACTGGCACATCCTGGAAGAGCATTATCTCCTTCATGAGCAGGAGGAACTGAACATACAGCTCCATCGTTCCATGAGCGGCCGTGATCATCAGCCTCCACAGAAGTTTAAGCTTCAATCTGCAGTGCAGCACACAGTGCAGAACTAGGAAGGAGCTGCAAGGAAGGGAAGGGGCCAAGATCACCAGAAACAATACAGAAAAGCAGGAATGGCTTTGCCAGCTATGAAAACAATAAAAGAAGAGCTAAAGGAAGAAGAGCTCTCAGTCTCCCTCACAATTCCTTTCTTCCTTGGAGAGATTCCTTTGTATGTGCAGAGTCAAATTCAAGGCTCATTGTTCCCTGTCAGTTTCCTGTTTGCTTTTTTACTTCCACTACTAAAAACCATTACAACTTTGAAAACATAAAGAGGGAACCCAATAAAAAGAGGAAAACCCAGCTGTTTCCAGCAGTTAACAGCTGGGGTGGAGAAACACTCAGAAAATGGAAACAGGTCAATACTGGGGGGTGGGGGACAGAAGAGCAGGGCAGAAACTGGAGAGGAAACAATAAGCATCACATGTATGCAGTTACCTGGGACTACACTGTCAACATCTGGGAAAGTATCCAGGATGGTTCTTTGAAAAATATGGACTCCAAAAGTCTGATCATCCCAAGGACTGAGGGGGAGCGGGTCAAAGGCCTCTACCACATCAATCTTCACTCTGTCATCAGCAACAGTGTTTCTCACTATATCCAGCACCTATGAGTAAAACACAGAGATTAAATAAGCAAAAGAAACAAGAAGCCATTGCTTCTGGATGCCAGGAAATGGGCCGTTTTGCAGAAAACATCCACCCACAAACAGCCAACCACAGCTGCAAATACAGGTGTGTAGTTAGGACTGAAAGTGTGCAGCCATCTCTCTTCCTCTTCCTCAGTGGATGGCTGATACTTCAGCTAATTTTTAGCCCAGTGCCATCAGAGCACGTCGCTGTCTGTGTTCCTGAGCTGCTTCACTCCTGAAAAGCAGGTGGTCAGCCTGCTGCTTCTTGGTGGTTGGGCCATGCAAGTAAACAAGCCAGAAGAAGCTTCCAGAAGGATAAACTTTCAGAGCAGTTCCCAAATCTTCCCCTTCCACTGCTTGTGTGAATACAGGGAGAGACAAGAGTACTCTTACAGCACAGATCTGCTGCCACAAAGGGCCAAGTGCCACTCTGCTCAGAAAGGGAGGGAGTACATCCCCCACATCCAGGGTACAGCAAGTACCTCGGTGGCCTTCTCTGCAGAGTGGATCCGGAAGTTCACAGTTGCTTTTGCAGAAGATGGGATGACATTTATCTAGAAAAAAGGAAGGACCAAAACTTAACAGGATGTTAAAACCAGATTAAAGCTCAGGAACTGCTGAATGCAAACAGTGAAGAATTAGTCTGAGGCCTGCAGTCGTTGAACTGCACTATCTCTTTCCATACTCTGTGTTAACACACTGGATTGTCTCACATCTAATGCAGGTGACTACACCAAGAAATATTAATAAATCAAGCAAAAATTAAGTTAGTTGTTATGTAGAAGTTCTCTTCAGATAAAGCCCTCTCCCTTCAGAAACTTTATATTGAGAAATTCTGAAAATTAATGTTGTATTTTTACCTCATTGTCATATTACATTTCCCCAGCCATGAGACATCTAAGTCACTTAAATGATGTTACTGAAGAAACATAACTCTTCTTTTCTAAAGAACGAGTATTTACACTTTTATTAAAGAAAAAAGGTATAATCTTTAGGAAAAAAAAAAAAGAAACCAGGGTGTCACTTCTCCCCTGGCCACCCAGTGTCACTGTTCAGCCACTTCATCTTGTTCTCTTGTCCAGGGATGCTTTTCAGTAACAGATTTTCTCAGGGACACACTGAATGACCTGTTTCTTTTCCAGGGTTACAGTATTTTTGGATAGCTACACCTCCTTATCAGGGCAAGATCTGGCTGTAGCAGCCAGAACCTGTTATCTCTCAGTCCAAGGTGCACACTATCCCTACCTGAATGAAGGAAAACACTGGACCTCTGCTCACAAACACAAGGCCCCACCTGGGCTAGAGAAATGTTTACCACTGTGACAGTTTCAAATAGTGGCATTGATATTTTGTATGATTACACAGGAAATACTCATTCATTTCCATCCTAAAACATAAAGAATCTTAACAGTGGTTTACAGAGATCTTGATGTGACAGATCAGATACTGATTTTCACCTGTAGCTATATCCAAGCCACGGTTAAAGTAAAAACATGACTGGCAGTGACACCACGCAGGGTCTCAGTTCAGGGCCCAAACTGATCTCATAACTGGATATAAACAGGTGGAAAACAAGTGTCCCAATTTTCTCATCATGCTACATGAGGAAAACCTAAATGAAGCTACCTTGATTCCTGCATTAAACATCGTGACTGCTGTAGTAGTGCGGATCAGGGCGTTGGTGGAAGGTTTCGAGGCAAAAACTCTTAAAAAAGAAAAAAAAATCCAAGAAGTTTTAGTATTGGCAAGACATAATCATCACAGTTACACAAGCAATAGGCTGAACAATGGCCTGCTCCATTAACAAAGTGATTATCAGCATAAAGCACCGACACTGACATTGTCTAAACTATGAAATGATACAATTGATTTCCTGGCAGGACTAGAAAGGGATAGCAGCCTTCATCTTTTAAGGGGGAGAGGGTAGGAATGGGCATCATGGATGTGTTATCTTACCTGCTGACAATAGGTGAAAACAGCCATAGATTGCTCATGACAAGATTGAGAGGAAACCTGAACTAAGTGGAAGAAATAAAACAACAAATCAGGAAATTCCCAGTTTTGAAGACGACAAAAGCAACCAGGCTGGGGAAGGGGCTGGAGGGCAAATCCTCTGAGGAGCGGCTGAGGAAGCTGGGGGTGTTCAGCCTGGAGAAGAGAAGGCTCAGGGCAGACCTTCTCCCCACCTGCACACTGACCTGCCAGGAGGGTGCAGAGAGGTGGGCAATGGTCTCTTCAGCCAGGGGACAGGTGATAGGACAAGGGGAAATGGCAAGAAGCTGCACCAGGGCAGGGTCAGAGCAGATATCAGAAACACATTCTTCCCTGAAAGAGCTGTCAGGGCCTCGCCCAGGCTGCCCAGGGAGGGGGTTGAATCACCTTCCCTGGATGGGTTTAAAAAAAAAAAAGGGTAGATGAGGGACTTAGGGATAAGGTTTAGCTTAGGATGGGAATGGTTGGACTTGATGATCTTCAAAGGTCTTTTCCAACCTTGTGTTTCTGTGAAGACAGTGTAGTCACTTGGCTACAGTTGAAACAATTCCAGCAGAAACAATTATCTGGGAGAAAGGCCAGCTTAAGTCTTTTCCTTTCCAGGAACTCTGTAGCTATGCTCTGAATCCATACACATGGTTGTTCTTTGCTCATTAATATGAAAATCTGAGAATGAAATCATAGTTCTTTCCTCACCTCTGGTGCAAGGTGCTCCACAGTCATGAGTTCCGGCCCGTAGCCAAACCGATTGGGCAAGGGATTCTGCTCCAGTCTACAGCAAAGCACATCAGTAGTTGAAATTTTAAAACCTGCTCCAGAAGATTGGTAGGAATTTGCTTTCTGAAACATATCCATGTATTTGAGATGCAACCACACTTCCCTCTCCTGGTAAGTAAATCTGCAAGCATGGCTCCACGACCGATTCCTGAGCATTCCAGTCACATGCAAAGATGTTCTTTGAAGAACAGCTGAAAGAACCCCAAAGCCTGACTCTTATAAAGGTGGAAATCTAGAAAAGTATCACACCAAATTCCACCTTATCTGGACATACACAATTTTTCTAAGATATGTATTTATTGGCCAATTCAAAATCGACACAGACACATAAAGAGATGATTTGCCCAGTCACGTTCTGGCTTGATTTCATATTTACTGGCTTGGATAATTGCCACACAGAGGGAGTAGGTATGTGCAAAAATAAATTCCAGAGAAATCCTGCAACCCAAACAAAGCAATCTCTATCTGATCACTACAGAGATGGTCTATGTCATGATGCAGCAATTGTCTTGGTTTTAAAGAATCAACTGACACTAGGAGTAGTTGAAGTAACTGAAAGTTACTCCAGACTGCTTAAAGGCACCCCAGACACTTGGCAACTGTCCCTGTGCTGGGAATTGCATTTCTGCCCTTCAAAGTGAGCTACAAACTTCAATTTCAAATATACACAGGGAATTTGTAAAATACTCTAAACACAGATATTAAAAAAGGAAGTCATGTATCAGTGGCTCAGGAGTCTGCTTGACTGTCTTTGATGTTAGATGACATGCAAGCTCTCACCTGGACATTGCTGCTGCAAGAATGCCAATACTTGTCTCCGTAGGAGGAAAGGATGAGTGTCCTGGATCTTTTTCCACAGTGAAGTTCAGTGTCATTGAACCCTTTTCTGTGATAGCAACTCTGGTCAACGATAAATACATAAATGATTAATGTAACTCCAAACACATGCACAGACTAGAGGTAAAAAGAACTACTCTGCCTATTTTTAGTATCATGAAAAACACCAAAGAAGCAGCAACAAATCCCTAAGTGTCTGGAGGACTGATGTCTTGGCTGCTCCTCCAGTGAGCAGACTCGACAGCATACAATTAACATGCTTGTGCTAGTTAAGTGGAACATTCTGCTTGTCAGCCCAGCTGTCACAGACAGCAAGCAAATGCTAAAGGTCCTTTGCTTGCACTTTGTGCCACTGCTGTAGCTTTAGCAACACCAACACAGGCCCTTGCCTCAAAAAATGAATTTTACTGACATTAGCAAAGTCATTCCTCACTAAGTAATTACTGAAAACTGATTATTTTCATCAGGGTCAATTGTGTTCTCTCTTACTCACACAGCTACTGGCTTGGTCACTCCCACAATGATGCCATCTAGTACTGCGCTTCCCTCATCTAGTAAGAAGGAGAGTTTCACTCCTCTAGCTTCCAAGAGAGCTGCAATCTTCATGGCTCCCTTCCGACCAAAGACCTGTGAGAATCCAGTCAGAGGAACCAGTCAGATTAAGCCACACTGTTCTCAAGAGTACTGGGAAACATCCAGCTGGTGACAGTGACCAGCGCTGCAAAGAACACGAGAAATCCCCTAGTGATCAGCTCCAGGGCAGCCTGTCAATGAAAGATCATCAAGAGAATTCATTAGAGATCGTTAATGGCTTCGTAGCAGAATCATAGGGGTTGGCAGGGCCCTCCAGAGCCCATGGAGTCCAACCCCCTGCCAAAGTAGGGTCCCTAGGACAGGGCACACAGGTCAGCGTCCAGACGGGGCTGGAATCTCTCCAGAGAAGGAGACTCCACACCTGAGGAATGATCTCACTCACAAGTCACTGAGTGCTCCTCTTAATCCTACTAGTTCTTGGCCACAGTGCTATCTGAGAGCTGTAAGCTCCACAAATTAATAATTTTTAAAAGGTAAAGAATTTTTAATATTTAAATTTTAATAGTTATTGTCCTTGCATTTTGAAAACGAAAATGAACAGATCACCTCATCTGTGCCTCTGCACTATTTCCCAGAGAGAATACTCAGAAGTGGAACATTTTTCTGAGCTCTTCCCAATCACTTCCAACAACCATGTAAATCTAAGCCCAGCTTTGCAAGTACCATATAGACTCCCAGATGTGACTTCTCCTGCACCTTCCACGGAGAAAGGAATTTCAAGTAACACACTACTGTTTCCTTTGCACTTTGCTGATCACACCAAACCCTTTGTCAATGTCACTTAAAGCCAAACAATCAATACATAACTACAACCACGTGCCTGATACAGTATCTACCCACATAACCAAGAAAAACAGGAAAGACTCTCTAGCTTAGCAGTGTGTGAAAAGTAAGCCTTGTTACACACAGGAACAATGCAAACAACGTGTTATTCTGATGGAAGAAAAATACCTCTTCATCATGTCCAATGCCAACGTAGAAGGATCTGTGGGGTCTGTAATTACTTCTCAGCAAAAACTCCAGAGCTTGCAGAATACCCTGCAGAAAATAAACACCACCCCAGAAGGCAGTGTTCCATTTTTTGTGTTAGTAAGGAGAATAACCATAAGATAACGCAATGTAATGGGAACTAAACATGGTGCATTCACAGCCCTTAAGGAGACTTTGTCCTGTCCACAGTTCAGCTGTTATTTCTCCAAGCCCAACTGCTGACATTCACGTTCTCTGGGAAAGACACTGAGATAGTTTTGATTAATAATGCTTAAGACTTTGTGTGCTACACAGTGTCAGTGTACAGACACAAAATACAGTGTAGGCCTGTTCCTGCTACCGATGAAGTCAGTGACAAACTGCACAGAGAGCAGCACAGAGTTATAATTCTCCAAGGAATTCACTGCTCCTTTAAGCTGCCTGTCCTACAGACAGTTTGGCTCTGAACAGAGCCACTAAATCCCCTTATTTTAATGAGCAGCATGTTTTGTATAAAAAGCACTAGGAAACAGAAACAGGAGATCAAGAAAATTAATCTGAAGAATGAAAAATTAAATGTACATTTGCTAGGTCATCTCACCTGGTGTTTTTTTTCCCAATTAAAGCTAGTTAATTTTTCACATTTCAGCTGAAACTATATCCTTTCTACCTTGCCAGCACCCACTTTTGCAACGTTCACTGAAACTGTTGATTTTCATTGTCCATTTGTGGAGTTACTTGTGCAGTTCACAATAAAAGGAAGGACCAAACCCAAGTTTTTAAGTTGCAAGGCTTTGAAATTATAATGAAAGAACCTGAAGAAAGCTTCTAGAATGGCCTATGCCATAATAAACAGTATTACAGAATTGTAGGGGTCAGAAGGGACCTCAAGAGATCTTCAAGTCCGACCCCCCTGCCAAAGCAGGTTCCCTAGGACAGCCACAGCATCTGTGACATTGCTGTGCTAAACATCTGTTGAAATTTAAATACAGGGCTGTCACAGAAGTAATCTGTGCAAGTCACAAAGGACTCTTTTCCTTATTATCCTTCACAGACCAATCTTTTTTGGACTTCATTCCTCCCAAACGTACTTTGTACAACAGCTCTTTGTTCCACCACAGACTAGATGATAAAAGAAACAAGGTTATTTGACTATTATATTAAATAAACATTGTTTATTTTGAAACTCAAGCCTTTTCAAAGGGCCAAATGTGTCTGTGAATGCCCCATATGACCCTTAGGAAAAAGTAAAAGATCTATCCCTGATTTTAAACACAGCATTTAACATAGAGTTTCACAATGGCATTTCACCAAATCTCTCTGCATCTGTTTGTGGGGGGTTTTTTTCCCCCCCTCTAAGAGCTTTAACTCAGCTTTCTTCAGTAGTAAGAGACCACTCCATCTCTAGGAAAAGTTGGGAGAGAACTGCAGGGTTTAGGAATTTATCACTAGCATCCTGCATTTAAAGAGGGGCAAGAGAGAAATAATAAATTTCAAGATAACAGATTCCTCCAATCTGCCTTTTTCAAGCCTTGTATCTCTCTGAAATGATACTGTATCTGTCTGAGTGATATGTATCTCTATGGTATGTGTATCTCTGAAATGGTATTACCAGGATGACATACTATGGCAGAGTTCTTGTTATCCAGCGTTCCTCGTCCGTAGATGAACCCTTCATGCTCTGCAGCTGAGAAGGGAGGGAAATCCCAGCCCTCTGGGGGAGCAGGCACAACATCCATGTGGGCAAGCAGCATATAGGGCATCAGCTCAGGGTTAGAACCCTCAACAGTGAAGAGGTGGCTGTATTCCCCAACAATCTCATGTTGGATGAACTTTGAAGAAAATACAGCTGGGAAGACTGGTAAGACAAAAAAAAAAAAAGGTAAAAGACATATGAAGAAGAAAAATTAACAATAACATCCAATTTTATCATGATAATACTCCACAGGGTAGTCATCTATTTAGCCTCAAGGGGAGTGCTGCAAATAAGCCTGACCACAGCAAACCTGCTTCAGGAAGCAGATGTGCAGCTTCACTCTCACACTTCTACCAATCCACCTCACTTTGTACTTCAGGCTTTCCTAAGCAAAACCAGCAACTGCTGTTCTAGCAATGATGGGACTGCCAAAAGAGTAGGCTGAACCAGGGCTAGTCTTCCTCTTTTTTTTTATGTAAATGGCAAGATCATTTAACCACCCCCAGACCTCAAAACCACAGCTGCAAAAAGACATTTGAACATTTGCTGTTCTACCTTTGGCCGTTGCTACACCCAAGTACCCTGCTGCAGAGGTGACTTGTGTATGTCATTTTAGCCAGCCCTTTCTTAAGGGACAACAAACTAAAAATGTGTTCCATTGTATTTAAGGGCCATATGTACTATCTTCAGTCTGTTTATAAAAATAAAATTGAGCAGCAGATTGCTAAGAATGGAAGTTTAGTACCTTTCTGAATGTAATTCCCAAATTCTTCCATGGCAGTGGTATTCAGGTCCTCTGGAGATATGGAAACAGTTGGGATTTTAATAGCACCTTCAACAAAATACAAAATAGAAATAATTTGATGCTGGAGTAAGTCAAACATTACTTGAATTTAATTTCCAAAGGGAAAAACCTGAATATTGTTCAGGTTTTAAAGGTTATTTCACAGGATAGCAAGAGCTGCCCGAATCAAGAGACTGATGTGCTTCAGCTGAGCTACGTGCATGCAGCACACCAGTATTTCCTTCCAGTTTCAGCCAAGGTATTTCTCTAGATACTTCAACTCTGTTTTTCATCCCTAAGTGTTGAATGATATTGTTAGAAATGCTACTGCCCAGAAGCAGCTGCATTTTGCCAGGGTGAACCAATTCCTCATGGTCATAAACTATTCTGGTAGCTAAGCAGGCAGCTTAGTTGGGGAGCTGAAGGTTCTTTTTCAAGACTAAGCCAGGTTGTGATGGTGAGACTGCTACAGCACTTTCTCTCATACTGCTTCAACCCTTAAAGATATATAAACAGACAGTTTGTTGCTCCTTCTAGTCTGCTCTGCCATTCAAACAGGGTCAGACAAGGCTGCTCTCCAGCATCGAGTCACTGTCATGCAAAACATGGGTAAAACCTAGTCCCAACCACAGCTGACCTTCCCAAGAGCATCTAAGTGAGGCTACAGATACCTTTTAAAGGTTGTGGCATTTGAGAAGAAACAGAAGTAAGTATTGCTCATATCCCTGTGCTTTCCCATTAAAACTTATGCATTTGCTAGGCAATAAATCTTCCAAACAACCGTGTGATTTAGAGCACCCAGCCCCTACTTGAACACTCAAGGACAATCGCTTTGTGGCAGACTGTGGTTTCCTGCAGACTGCCAACCCTCATGAGATCAAAAAAACCTCAAAGTCCCCTGCAGATGAGACACAGCACACCCTGACTGGTTATGGACACAGCAAGGAAGGAAGAGAAAAAACAAGGATTTGTCCAGTGGTGACAGAGATGCCCAGCACAGTCAGGGGGAGCCTGGAGCGTTCTGAGTACATGAGCAGGGAAACACTAAAGAGAATCACAGACTGGTCTAGGTTGGAAGGGACCCCAAGGGTCACAGAGCTCCAACCTCCTGCCACAGGCAGGGACACCAACCTCCAGGCCTGGAGCTACACAAGGTTGCCCAGGGCCCCATCCAACCTGGCCTTGAACACCCCCAGGGATGGGGCACCCACCCCCTCTCTGGGCAGCTTGTTCCAGCCCCTCACCACTCTCTCTGGAAAGAGTTTCCCCCAATATCTCCTAACCTTTCCCTCCTCCAGCTTCACTCCATCCCCCTTGTCCTGCCAGTCTCTGCCCTTTAATAAACTGATTCCCCTCCTGTGTCTCTGCTCCCTTCAGGGACTGGCAGGCTGCAGTGAGGTCCCCCCACAGCCTTCTCTTCTCCAGGCTGACCCAGCCCAGCTCCCTCAGCCTCTCCTGACAGGGGAGGTGCTCCAGCCCTCTGATCATCTCCGTGGCCTCCTCTGAGAAGCTGGCTTCAGAACAACCGACCAGTCTTCTCCAAGGGGAAAACACCGAGGAAGTGCCCTCCCTCACTGCTGCCTCGTTGCCCGCGGCCGGCCCTCGATGCCAGCCTCTCCCTCTGTCAGGGGGCCGCCCCGGCCCCAGGCCAAGCTCGGGACGCCCCAGCCGCGACGCCGGGTAAACAGGCCGGCAACAA
>VZTU01027826.1:415805-433043 GCA_013400835.1 Zapornia atra | reverse complement strand
CGGCGGCGGGGGGGGCCACGCTAGCTGCAGGCCCGCGGGAAGGCCCGGTGGGCCGGGAGGGTGGGGGCAGCCAGGGCGGCCCGCCGGGCCCCCTCACCTCGCAGCGCCTCCTTGAGCTCCTGCCTCTCGCCGGCACTGAAAGCGGCGGTGGCGCCGCGCCGCGCCCACAGCCGCGGGATCGCCGGGGAGCGCAGGACGTAGGCTCGGAGCAGCACGGCGGCCACCGCGGCCAGCAGCGCGGCAGTCAGCCCCAGGCCCGCGGCCCACGCCGCCGCCCGCCGCCACCAGCCCCTGCCCGCCATCCCCGGCGAACTTCGGCTGAGGGCGCGGCCGAGCGCCCATCGTCACGGACCCGCCCGAGAGCGCAGCCACTGGGCGGCCTGGGTACGCCCTCCCCGCGGGAGCTCCTGGGAGCTTTAGTTCCGCGCCGCGGCCCCTGAGAAATGGTTGCGGATTCTTGTACCCCCAGCTTTGAAATCGCTTCTCTCTGACACCGGGGCGACGCTTAGGGCCCGTGGTGGGGGGTGCCCCAGACCCACAGCAGCAAGCGGTAGCGGGAGTGTCCCTTCACCCCGCTTTGGGCCGTGCCTGGAGAGCGCTGGGGCTCAGGACGCAGGTCACAAGCTGATAGGGGGCCGGGGTAAAGGGCTGCCCGTGGGGAGGGACACCCCAGGCCCTGGGGCCGCGACTGAGGCGGGAGGACGCTGACCAGCCAGGCCCAGGGTGAGGAAAGGGGCCGAGTCTAGCAGACCTGTGAGCTCGGTGGTCAGCTTTAAATCCGCCTGGTTTTCAAATCATGGAACCACAGAACACTTTGGGCTGGAAGGGACCTCAAAGGTCCCATGGGCAGGGACACCCTCACCAGGCTGCTCCAGGCTCCATCCAGCCCAGCTTTTATTATCCCATCTTCCAGAGGCATGAACCATACCAGGTGGGAGCTGCCATGGAAAGGCTGCTCTCCAATCAGCAGAAGCAGCAGATGATTGTTCATACATTCTTTATTATAAAAAAAAAAAGAAAAAAGAAAAAAAAGAACGAAACCAACATTAAATTAAATAAATTACAGACATTTCTGAGTGGGTTATACATCATGCACTTCCCATGTAAGGCTGCCCAGGCATTACACGTCAATATCACTGTTACTTCAAGAGCAATAAAGGGACACTGGAAGTTCAAATTTTTCAACCCCAACATGAATTTGAGCTTCCCTTGTTGTCTTGCCTGGGAACTTGGAAATTAAGACTCAGAACCTGCCCACCACAATGCCATTTGCCTGCTGACGTTACATTTATTGCCAGGATTGGGCCATGGCTACAGAAATGAGGTATCCTTCTTCCTAGGTCATCAGAACCGCAGAGCGTATAGGCGCTGCTGCGGCTGCTTTCAAGCTGTCTCTCTTGACATCCCATCCATTATCCTTGTAGGAACTTCAAGAAATGCAATCTATTTTTCTATACACGGTCTGGTACCCTGAGGCTTCCTGCATTTGGCCCGTCGCTGAGCCTGTGAAATCCCCCTCCTGCAATTAACCTTCAGCGAAGGACTGGGAATTGGAACTTTCCTCATTTAACGTGATGCTACACCAGAGATACAGAAATATTGATTAGCTACCGTAGGATAATCTCTCGTTCCATTGCACTGACTCCTTTGGTGCTTTTTTCAAACGAGCAAGTGAAGGGAGCATTCAGGCAGTACCAAGAGACCAGGAGTAATCACCCTCAAAGATAATTTAAGAGAATTAATCTCTTGATTGTACCTTATAGAACAAGCTATACATGGGTCTGGAAAAAATCATGTCACTCTATGATTAAAGGACATAACAACCATCGGTTCACGGGTTTTTTTAATTTTAGAAACAAACTTCCTTTGGTTTTATTACTCCCTCCTGCACCACACGATCAGAAACTGAGGTAGAGAAATGGTGACTTAGTTAACGAGGTGTTACATAAAACCAAACCGCAGGGTCCTGATGTTGTTTCCTTTAATGGTTGTCCGGCTATGATGGGTCATGAAGCTCTATTTTCCTTAAAAATGTGACATCTGGGAGCTGTAGGAAAGCCCCACTTTCTCTCCTCAGACATCCTTCTAGCAATCTGCTAGTGAATCAGCTCAGTAAGGCGTAGGTACTTCCAAACTGTACATTAAGGCGAGTTAATATTTTTAATATCTTAGAGCAGTAAAATAGAAATAACCTTTAAAAATATAATTTACTTTCGCTATTAAGGCCACTCTTTATTTTTTGAGTTCATGGAAAGTAACAGAATTCTGTTACTGTTTGCTTTTTCTTGTTGACTCTTGCATTTTATCCCAGTGCTGGAAATACCTTGTAGGAAGTTTTGAAATTCGAACAAAAGAAATTGTTTCCATTGCAGTTGAAGACACACCAGTACGTGTCTTTATCTTACATTTTTTATAACCTTATTTTCATTTAAAAAAGCCATATTTGAGGTTGAAATGCGCTGAAGAAAGAAGGGTCCCTTTAACCCTTGGCTTAGCCTTAGATTTTTCAAGCTTTATACTGTCATCTTGTCATTGCTGTCACAACACCAGCACTGGGTGAGAAAGGAAGGCATCGGAGAGGGAAACTAAAATAGCAGTTGTCAATAGCATCACTCAAATATGAAAGAACGTCAGGTTTTCAGAAATGATTCAGATCTCAGCTGTCTGTCTCTGGGTTAGCGAGGCAGGCTGGTTTGCCTGGGAGGTAGATGGTCCTGGTAGCATGAGTCTGTGGTGAAACTGAAGGAGAATCGTCAAGCACATCGGAGAGAATTGGGATGGAAATCCCTCCTGCCATACAAGAGGTGTCTCTTGGAGCACAAGTGACCATTTGAGAGCTTGTCACCGGGAGCCACGGGGTGTCACTTGAGCTTCTCCCTACTTGCAGGAATAAAACATGCTCAAATTTCAGTCTTACTGCTCTGATCTATGGCTTTATGAAGAGTGTGCAGGAGGGGCTTCCTTCCCTGTCCCTGAATTTACTCCTTGTGGTCAAAATGAGTAGGGAAAAACATCTTTCCCCAGAGCTTTCATCCATGTTCCAGGTTAAATCTTTGAGTTGTTCCTCTCAACAAGAGGACGGGAAGAGCCAGCACACCCTTGGGACGAGTGCTTTCATGCCACTCACAGTCTAGGAGCCTTATCTGAAGTGCTGTTCGATGAGTTTGAAAAAGGAAGTCCTAAAAATCTTCAGAGGGCATTCGAACTGGAGCCAGGTCTTCTGAACACGTACTCACCCCACCGGGCAGGCAGGACAATACGTGCACGTAACACACGCTAACAAGCCGTTCTTATTTCTGATTACAAACTAGTCCTATTAGTAATAGCAATTAAAAAAAAATAAAATAATTAAATTGTAATCCATAAAGCAGCCCCGCTGAGACAGAGTACCAAGGTCTTCAGGACATCTGGGATACGGCCCCGGGTTGGGGCAGAGGTTTCTGGGGTGCAGAGAGCAGGGCAGGGGGGCTGAGGGAGAGGGGTGGTGGTGCTGCGAGGCAGGGGTATTCACGGGGTTGCACTTGCTGTGCAGACACCCCGGAGCTCAGTGCATGTTTTAGAACAGCGTTACCCTACAAAGCTGCACCGCCTGCACCTTGCATGAGTTCCTTTGGCTTGTGAATCAAAGCCAAGAAAGGCTCTTTAGTGTTTCCTTGTATTTCACTTCTTCAGGGAGAGAGGGAAAGGCTGTGAGGGAAAGAAGGGGGATGCCCAAATGGTGTAACTCCTCCGTGGGCAGAAGAGACAAAGGAGAGCACTTGGCAATAATGACTAATGGCCCAGTGTGTTCAGGCACCTGCCTTCAGATGAACTCACTTCTCTTCAGTAATTAATGAGATGGCATTTCCTGAGTTCCTGCTTCCCTGGGTTTCTGTCACTGCTCCAGACTCCACTGCTCTGAATACCAGAAGCAGAGTGGGAAGGAGGGAAAAATTTATCAGTTCAAGAGGTGTGATGTCCAATCGCTTTGCAAACTTCTTGTATCCCCAGGTAGAAGCGCAGCTCTTCACGAAGGGATGGGAGAGAGGAGTCTATCCGGGAGGGTTTGCCCGCACGCCGACGCTCCCTGAGCGCTCACAGAGCCGTCTGGGTCTCTGAGTGGAACATGCTTCCGAACATCTCCTAAGGGGCACACAAGGCACTCTGTGTTAGGGCTGATGCCGTGGCTCAGCAGGCACTGGGGGACACAGAGAAAGGCCACCAGAAGCTCCAACCCTTCCCAGCCCTCCTCCAGAAAGGAATGCTGGCGGTGGGGAGGCTGCTCTGCTTTCAGCTGCACCCCAATAGCATGGGGAAGGTCGGTGTTGGAAGCTACCTCCTCGCAGGGACGTGGGGCCAGCGGGTGGTGGTCACTTCAGCGTTAGCTGTGTCTGCGCTGAAAACTTGACCGCTGGCCCTTCTTTTGGGCTTGAGCTAAACCCAGTACTCCAAGTTCATCCCAGTGCATGGAGGCCACAGGTCTGACTGTGACCCTGAGCTGGGTGGCTCAGAGTGGAGTGAAGGACTCCCCTGAGGGGTCGCCTAGCTGCTCCTTCACCCAGGTCCCCGCCAGAGCTCCTCGTGGGAGCGGTTGTAACTTACTTTTGCAGTATGTTATTTTCAAAGCATTACTGCTGCTAGCAGGTTGCCTGGCAGTGTCACAGTGGACTTTCTAGCTAATCAATCCCAACCACAACTTCTGATTTTCTCCTTATGCCCACAGCAGAACAAGTGACCCCAGGCACCAGGACTAACCTCCTCCAAGTTCTTGAACTCTGCACTGCTTTCATCCACGGACTCGTCGTAGATGGAGAGCTCTGTCTGATTCAGCCTCTGTGCAGGGAAGGATCAAACCCACAAATTATCAGTGTGTGGGGTTGAAATGAATGGAAACGAAATCACTAACCCAGACTGAAAACATCACATGTGGCCAAAGGGAAGTGCACAGAAAGAATCTTTTTCCAACTGTTTATCTCCTCTGACTGTGCTGGCATTTACATATCTCTGTGCCAAGATACCTTAACTCACTCTCATGAGATAACTGGTTAATGCTGCCCCGCTTCCAACTCCACTTATCATGCAATAAACCAATCCTCACTTGGGGAAACAGCCTGTCTCACCCTGTGCTGTCAGCATGTGTCGCATTCCTGCCGCCGCCTTTTCTCCTCCCACCCAGGGAAGCATTCGCAGATGCTGGGGCTGGTGAAGGACAGGTGCATGTGCATCACCTTCATTCCTGATGGAATTCTGCCTTTGTGTGCAGGTGAATGTCCCAACCAACACCACACTAGGGGGGGGTGGTCATGCTGGAACTGCTCTTTTGGCTTCTCCAGGCTGGGGTGACACTGATGTCCAAGCTAGGGGTTTGCAGAAGACACACTTCTGAATCCCCACTGAAATCAGTTCAGTCAGGGGGTGCTTGGGCTGGCCATGAGAATTCGGAGATGAAAGGTTTTGTTGGATTTGGACCTTTACCACTCGAGATAAACAAGAAGCTTTATTAGGTTCAGCACTGAGTTGTTGTTCTCCCTCGGTGCTGACACGGCGTGCAAACCTAATAATAGAGCACTGGGAGATGGACAAAGACAAGGGAGCAAACTCACCTCTTCTGAGATGGGTGGGTGGGCAACTTCTTTGGTATTTGCCAGTGCAAAGAGAACAGCGTCATGGATCGTCAGAAAGATGTGACTTCGGTCCAGGCCTCCTTCCTCAAAGACTCCACCTGTGCTGATGTCGTTGTACACTTGGGCTGAAGAAAGGAGAAGCAGGTGAACAGGAAGGAAACCAAAGAAGGAAGGAAGGAAGGAAGCCTTTGAGAGTGCACAGGGATGACAGTGGTCCTCTGAGCTAAGGCAAGGCTGGGATGCAGAGGGAAGAAGCACATTCATGGCAGAAAGGAGAGTGTAGGGATCTCTTTTCCTACATGGTAAATGTGGGGATGTTTCAGCCATATCTCTTCCCCAGCAAGATGACCGATTTCACACACACAGAGTGGTGTTTCTTATTCCTTCCTTCTGTTCTCTTCTTTCATCTGTTCCTGTTTGGTCCAGCAAAAGGCTGACAGCTCGTGGAGTTTGCATAAAGAGCTCAAAAAGCTCTCCTGTCTGTCAGGAGCATGTAAAAGGGGGAAAGATCACACCAAATGTGTTCTTCCTGGATTCTTACCATGCACGTTTGCCAAGAACACTTTAATCCCAATCTTCTGGTAACTGGAGCACAACTAGAAGGGATGAGAGGGGAGAGAGAGGATTAATAACGCTACTTCTCCAGCTTTATGTTTATCCAGGGCTTTTCACATGTCCTGGGGATGCTGAAGGAGGAAGCCACACAAACCACCTACTGGGTGCGTATTTCTTGGCTATGTTGGCAGTGCAGAACTAACCTTGCCCAGTGCTTTGGTGCCCATGAGGTCAACAAAACACACTCCACTCATGTCCAGGATGATGGTGTGGAAGCTGACATAGGGTGGTGCTGTCATCATAGGGTCAACATCCGTTGCAGGCATGACACTGAAGGTGCTTCCTTGCAGAGTAGCAGTGCTGCCCAGCTCACTGCGGCTGTGCACCTGCCCAGCACCGTTGGGGGGGGGACGGAATGTGACATAGGAGATGCTGGCACCGTTGGCGGTCGTCTGGTTGTTATTGGTATCTGTTGGAGAGGTGCTTTCAAAGTCTTTCTGGAGTTCTTGCAAAGACAAGGTCTACAGCAAAGCAGAGATGCAGTCAGGGCAGGATGTACTGCGAGAAATACTCCCTTCCTACACCCAGATACATGTGGGACCTGTCCAGACACTGAGCACAGCTATCAGGGCTCGTTGAGATCCTGATGCCTGAATGCACCTAAAGCATTTAGTGGCATGAGGTGTTTTCCTCTAGACTAACCCCAGCCTGGTGCTAGGCTGGATGTCCTTTAGGGTTGGAGGGTGTTAGGTTAATTTTAAACAATTCCTGTTCACATGCTTGTAGACTGCTCTAGCAATGCAAACAAACAAAGCTGGGATGACTGAGAAAAGTGCTTCAAGAGGGCAGTTTTGAACTGGAATGCTGACATAGATACATCCTTAGAGAAAGAGGGCAAGCCCCAGTACTAGCAGATGGTTCTCCACGTTTCCATGCTAGCCTGCTGTGGGGCTTTCTTGCTCCCAGCCATTTCCAGTTCTCCTGCTTCTTAAGGTTTTGGCTCTTGGGAGGAATAGAGATATGGGTGGGAAGGAAAGGAGGCAAGAGGTGCATAAAATTCTGCATCATGAGGGGCTGTTTGATGGGGACTTGGGTTCTTATCAACAGAGGAACCTGACCCGAGTTACCTTGTTCTGCCTCAGTAAGAATTTCGGTAGCTTTGCTGGTGGTTGTGCTGTCCCCTTCTCCTGCCATTTCAGGTACTTCTTCCTGGCTAAGTACACTTTACCAGGATCCACCCCAGTCTGTGGAAAAGAGAGAGAGATTTCTTTGAGAAAGTCCCTTCTCTACGATTTCTTCTCCACTTTCTCCCCACTTCCCAGCCTGTGGCACAGGAGGACAGCAGCAGCTGTATGCTGGAGTGAGGTGGTCCTGATGTCAACCAAGCAGCAGGACCTTCATTAGCACAGGGCACCAGCATGTTCAGGGAGGACAGACTTGCAGTGGCAGGATGACTCTGCCTTTGCAGAGCTTGGAGCAGGATAACTGCCAGGATTCGGGGCACAGACCCACAGACAGTCCCGAAATCAGGGAGAGAAGGATGGAAGAGTACAGGATGGATGTCACCATCTTTCCTGGCCATCCTAGGCTAACTGTCTCTACGTAGCAGTACAGGAGAGAGCGAGGGCTGTCTGGGATCAGCTGCAGACAGAAATGTCTCAGGGCATTGCTCACCTTGGCTACAATCTTCTCACGGAATATCTCCGAGTTGGCGAAATACAGTGGCGAGCAGTAGGTCACAATTTTAATCCCATTGAGTTCATGTACCTGCAACAGAGACAAGAACTCAAACCAGGGGCTGGGATTGGCTGGGAGTTTGGGCAGCAGATAACTGGGAAGGATGGGCTGACCAGTGGCTCCCCTGCCCCACCTGAAACAAGCTCGCCGAGAGAGAAATGTGGACTTAAGTTTCCTGACCATGCTGGGTACCAGAAGCAAAGAAGAGTGTTTTCTCTGAGGATGCTTTAGCTCCTGCTTACCTTGCTGTAGGCTTTAGGGTTCTTGTAGATGTCGGTGGAAGTTACTTGGCCCAGGGCAGAGCCGTTACGGCTAGGAGAGAAGAGGCAATCTGAATTAGAGGGAATGTTGCAGGGAAAGGTACTGGTGGGTTTCACATTCCATAGCAGGACTTGAAAATTTGATTTATGAAAATACCTAGATTTCATCCCCACAGGGTCTTCAGGGCAAAGAAAGAGTCAGGGGGGTGAGATCCCAGGCTGGGAAATACTAATAAATGTCTTTGAGGGATTAAAAACAGCGTGCAAACTTCACGCTGGTCCTTGCACATACACAGGGCTCTTTCTTTTTCTGAGCATGATTTTGTGCTGGGAACCACACGGGTATCTCTCTGGGCTGGAGTAAATACCTGCAGGCTTCCCCCTGCCTTGGGATGTGCACATCGCTGGCCGTGCGCAGGAGTGGGAATGCAGGCAGTAAATTAGCGCCTGCCATTCCTGTTTGCACATTCCAGGGGCTGAGCAGGACACCTGCACTCCCCCAGGCTCCTGCCACACGTTCCTTCAAAACCTGGGCCAGAGGTCAGGGTATAAAAATAATCTCTGGTTTATTCTTAAATGGGGAGATTTTTAGTCATTTATTTATTTCCCCCCCCCCCCGCCCCTTCTCTTTTGGTTTTTTTTGTAGCTCCAGCAGTACTTACAACTGGGTATGGAAAACCACGACCAGCACGGAAAATCCCACACCCACAGCAACTCCATAGGGAAGGCTCAGGAAGAAAGCCGACAGGAAGCTCACCAGCCAGACCAGCTGTGGAAAGAGAAGAACGTGGCAGGTCATTTGACTCCATCACGGTCTGGAGCATGGTGATGGATGGAGAACGGCTCTGTGCTGATGTTCTGGACCCAAAGAACCACCCAGCTCAGGATGGAAAGACCAAGACCTGGATTCTGCAGCTATTCTGGTTGCACAGTTCATTGCATGCTGTCATGGGAAGCATCACTGCTGGGAAGCTTGCCAGAAGCCCCAGTTTTTCCACTGTAAAAGCAGCCAGAGCGTTTCCTCACAGCAGCACGAACACCCGCACGGCTGAGTCAGCTCACAAAGCATCAGCCAATCTGGGCAAGGAAAGGCTGCTCAGTAACTGCTCCCAGAATACTCCTGCTGTCAGTCGGAGCAGTTCAGGAGGAACCAGCACCTATCTGAGAACCTCCTGAGCACCTCCTGCAAATGCCCTGAACACAGAGCAGGTTTTGATGACAGAGCAAACCAGAACCTGCTCCACCTCTCAGCTTTAAGCTCTGTCATTTGCTGGTTTTTATATATTAGCACTTCAGCATCTCCCTCCTATTAGTAGTAGTCCTCCCTAAGCACATAAACATGCCCTCTGAGAATCATTATCAGGTAATTATAATCCCATCCTCAAGGCTGATGGAACTTAACTTTGACCTTGGACGAAGCAGGGTGACTTTGATGACTTCAGCATCTTAATTTATATGCATGGCCCCTATAAATGGCAAGTCATCAGGGCTTCCCTCCATCCAGGCTCCACACTGGGCAGTGTCTGTGGTGTGATCCCTGCAGTTAGCACGGCACACAACCGGACGTGAGGTAATGAACACCCATGGTCTGACATCACCCAGAAATGGCATTCCCCGTTTTTGGGCCAGGACACTGAATGTAGTTCAAATTCCAGGGAGATTAAGGTCAGGGGAATGCAGTTCACTCCGTTGGCATCTGCCTGGTCCCCACGCTCCCAGCACATGGAGGCTGCTCACGGCAGTGAGAGCTTGTTCCAGCAGCTCAGGGGAAATGAAATGGCTGCAGCAATAGGTCTGGCTGCTCCGTGGAGCACAAGGAACTCACATGGGCAGAGCCCAAGGGGTTTCTGACCAACACTCACCTCCATGGTGGTGACCACATCTGGCAGAGACAAGTGGACAGTGGGTTCTTTAGGCAGCACAGTGCATCTCTGCTCAGCCCACCATCCCCTCAGCTGTCTGCCTAGACTGGGGGGGCTGTGGACCTCACAGGGCCTGCCTGTTCTCCCTCTGTGAGCTCTGTAACTTCACCTGCCCCCACACAAATTGCCAGGGCCCTCCGAGACCTTCTGTCCTACCCCCAGGCATCAGCAGAACCCACTCAGAGATGTCCTCCAATTGCCACAAACGATTTCTGACAGAGCATCCCATCTTCCCATCAGCAGCTTTGCCTCCCTCCCCAGTTCTTGCCTGCACACCCAGGTCAGCTCAGCATCCCTACTCAGATCAGTCTGCCGGGATCACCCCTAAGCACGGACCATCTTCCTGCAGCTCGTGCCCTGTGCTGGCGTGTACCTTCACGTCACCATCACACCCCCATGAAATCAGCCTGCGCTGCTGACCCTGTCTCTTCTCCAGCACCTGTTTGGACAGCATTTTGGGAAAGTTCTTGATGACTCAGGTCAGCCCCTTTGGACTCCTGATTTCTCGGATAAGGCGCTTCATCTGGGACCTGACAGGATATTGGCTCAGTGTCCACACGCACCACTCAGCCGTGGGAGTCCTGTTCAAACACTGTCTTTTTATGTCAGACACTTCCAAATTCCGTTCTCACTCCCCCGCACCCCCTGCCTGGGTTTATACATCAACCAGTGCCTGGAGTCCTTATCGCTGAGAAGGGCTCTCCTCGCCCCCGAGGGCTATTGTGTGTGTTTTTAAGTCATGACTCCCAGATATTGAGCAGGGCCGGTTTGGCTAGTTCTGGGCAAACAGGCTCCCGCAGTTGATTGGCATTTAAACACAGCAGGTAATAGTTCAGGCCTCTCTGATACGTGCACTAAGCGTGAGAGTGCTCAGCTGGGCAGGACAGCCTCTGCCACTGCTTGGGACCTCGTTGGACAGGGATTGGAAGGGAGACTGGACTGGGAGAGTGAAACCCACCTTGTGCAAGGATTCATACTGTCCTCCCGCTCCCCAAAAGCCTGCCAGGGGGATCGCCTGCTCACCCTGCCTCTGCCTCCCACCCATCCCCAGGCACTCACGCAGTCCAGCTTGCTCTTCTTCCACAGGTAGAAGGGATCAGCCAGCTGCTTGAGGGAGTTTTTCAGGTTCACAGCGATGAGAGCTCCTAGGACAGACTGTGGAGAGGGGATTGTATCAGCTGGGATGTCCAGCAGCATGGATGTGCCATGTTCTGCAGCAGATGCTTTCTGTGGTGTGTCCCTTGGTCCAGTTGCCACAAGGGAATGGGATAAGGTGGCATGCATTGGATCTGAGTGTTGTAATTTAGGCTATTCTTGCTTCTAGAGACTTGGTGCAGACGGGACCCCAGGCCAGGAGCAAGCCATGCTGTGCCATGGTTTGCATCAGGGGTTTTGGGAGCAAGGCTGTGCCTTCCTTTGGGTGTGTAGAGTATGTGATGCAATGGCTGCTGTTTGCACAGATGTTTGTGTTACCTTTGGAAGAGGCTCCAGGTAGATGCCCAGAGCCAGCATGGTCACCATAACCACCAAGGCCACAAAGAAACTTGCCACCTGTGAAAAAGCAAGGAATCACTTCAGCAAACATGAGGGTCTTCCTAAACACCCTCTGGGTCTTTCCGCTCCTGATGCTTCAGCCGGCGGCACAACTGGTCACTGGAGTATTTTATGTGAGCAGACGACTGTGCCTGAGAGATAGGCTGGGGTTGAGCAGATCACACAGATAACCCCAAACCTCCCTCACCTCCTGGCTCTGCTCAGTCGGGGGACCCAGACTGGGAATGCAGATTTACAGCCCCACATCTGTGACCGATCCAAAGAACCATCCAGGGAACAAAATAAGGGTGGGGAGGGGGAGAAGTTTTGCTTTATCAACAGCCCCATGAAGCACTCATAGCTGGAGCTTCTCCAGAGCTCAAGCAGCTCAAGCAGGGTCACGTAAGGAAGAGAGGAGAGGAGGAGGTACTAACTTGTGATTTCCCTCCTGCTCCATCCACAGCAAGAGTGACAGAGAGAGCACAGCAGATCACGTGGATTTTGAAGAAGGATCCGAAAAAGTTGCTGCAGCCCAGGGCCAACATTTCCTGTGGAGATGGAGGAACATGGTCATCAATAAGGAGAGCTGCCCTTCCTGCTGCCCAGCACCTGTGAGCTGCCAGGCTGGACAGCAGGTGCCTGTCTGGGGTTTGCATCAGGGAAAGGACCTGGGTTCCCTGCAGCGTATCCCAGACCCTTTCCTTCCAGTAAGAGCTGGGACAGGCTTTGGCATAGCAAGGAAACCTGGAAGCACAATTCCACATAAACACGTCGTCATCTGTTGACACACTAAGGGCAGGGCTTCATGTGGTATGTGTGGCTGTTGTTGAAAGCTGCCACTGTGCCAGTGATGACAAAAGAGGATTATTTAATGTCCTGCCTCTCACAGTATCTAGGTGACACACCAGGAATCCAGGTCTTTCTTTGCTCAGGGAGAAACACATGTGCCTCGTTGTGCTCCAGCAACCTGCAGAAATGCTGCCTGTGCCAGCATATGGGGCTGAAGCCTCAGGTCTGGTGGGACAGCAAAGCAGAGAGCTCAACCTAAGGCTTTCTTCCCTCTTTCAGGCACTTTCCCATCAATGGGAGATGGAGAGGCCATATCCTTTTGACCCCCACATGGCAAAGTGCCACCTGAACCTGCGTGCACGGGAGCAGCATGTCTGTTTTAAGGAGAGCACTTTTAGCAGCTTCCCACTCATGCAGCGAGCTTCTCCTTTGGAGAGGAATGGTCCTGGCCTGCATCCTTCCAGACCAAGCGTTACCTGGTTGGGGTCCACGTTGTAGCCATGCTTGGTTGCCAGCGTTCTCCCCATGGCTAAGTTGATCACGTAGCCCACGATGGCGAGCGAGAAAGCTGTGCCGATCATGTCCTTCCACTTGTTCACCAGGGGCAGGGTTGGAGCTGGAAACCTGCACTCAGAGCAGAGGGCGAGGAGCAGTTGTGACACTAGTGTCTGGAGGGTGATGGAGCGTGTGAGGAGCTCCTGTGTTCAGGAATGACATAATCCATGTCTACACTGTGGATGGCGTGAGTGGATGGTGGCAGTTGTGTAACAGGGTGCAGCAGTGCTGCCTGACAGTCCTGGAAGGGGACCGTCCTACAGCAGGGAAGAGAGAGGTGTTTTCCAGGCTATGGGAGGAGGAGGAGGAAGGAAAATTGTCTGGAAGTTGAGTCAGACCTGCACATGCACTTACCCCATGCTGATCTTCCCCACCACTGGCATGCCATACTTCTCGGGCATGTGGAAGCTGCCAGAGATTGCAGTCGCCACTATCACCTGAGAGTAGAGAGGAGAGCAGTAAGCAGGAGTCTGAGGTCTCTCAGGAGCTTGCTGTGCTCCTGGGGCTGGCAGTAAAAAATTGGCACCAAATCCAGGCTAGAAAAGGAGAGAACCTCCCCAGAATGAGTTATCCCCCTCATCCTCAACATCACCAGGATGCTGGTGTGGTCTAACTGGGATGAAGCAGGCATGAGAGGCATTGTCTGTGAGGGTGGCCCCATTTCTGACCCCAAGCCATGTGGGCTTACATCCCATTCACCGTGTAGGAGCGACACCTGAATGGGCACTCTGTGAGGAGACTTGGGTGTCCCAGGGCTGTGAGGTGAGGGGAAGCACCGTCTGCTGCAGGGTCCGAGGGGCAGCTCGTGCGTCACTTACAATGATGATCTCCATGGGGATGGGCATCCGGATCTTTTTCATGTACTTTAGGTTGAGCTCCTTGACAATGATCAGGAGCACAGCACTGACCAGGGCATAGACCAGGGAGGCCACGTTGGTCTTGGGCAGACCTTTACAAATGTCGATGAACGTCTGAAGGGGAGAGAAGAGGAGAAGGTGTCACAGGGAACCAGAGAAGTGTGGACAGCACAACAGAGAACTCTTGTTACCATAAAGGATTGCAAACACCTTGAGGGATGCGGGCTCTATAGGGTGAGAAAAGTGCTAGAAACCCTGCTGAGACATCAGCATCCACCTTGGCTCTGTGCTGTTCGATTAAATACCAGTCTAGCTGCGTCAGTGGAGGAGGCACCCTTGGAAGATGCAGAAAAGCTCAGGAATGGGTAAACATGCTCACAGGAAAAGTTTTAGGTGCTAACATTCATTTAAGACTCCTGCTGTAAAGCGGCACGGTTGATATTGTCCCCAAGCCCAGACCCACTGCATTATTTCTAATTAGAAGCTGTCAGATAACGCTGTAAACACAGCGGTGGGAGCATGGCTGTGCTGGGCTGGGGGTGGTGCAGGCAGACACATTCCCCCTCCCTCCAGACTTTCCTCTGTTCTGAGCACCACTGTCCCTAGCGTGGGTGGCAGTGATGCCTGTGGGGTGATGGTCACTGGGGGAGGAGGTGCAGGGAAAGACCCTGTCCAGAGCACCCACTTACATAGACGATAGCTAAGGGCCCGGTGTAAGATGGGACTGTCAAGCCGAAGACGTACTTGAGCACGGAGATGAGGATCTGCAAGCCTGCTGCTGTCATGAAGCCCCTGATGAAAGACTCTGAGAGGTAGATAGCGACAAAGCCGAACTGCACGAATCCCAGGCACAGCTAGGGAAGGACAGACAAGGCGTTATCAGGAGATGCCAGCCCGAAAGGGCGCGGCGCAGAGCATCGTCGTGCCCATGTCGGGCAGGCTGCTTAGCTGGGAGAGCAGGCACATCCCTCCCACACAGCCACAGCACCAGCTGGGCTGAACAGACCATCCTGGAGCAGGGATGGGGAGAGGAGGGCTGCAGGGTGTTGGGGTGTCATCACTGGCTGTGACCCAGCCCCAGGGACTGGCCTCACCCTGGGCTGGTCCATATTTCACACCAAGACCACGGTTGGGGCAGGATCCCCCCAAAACCTGTATGCTGAGGCATCATCCACATGGAAAGTGGGGCCTCGTCTAGCTGCTGCACCCACCACCTCTGGGTCAGCTCTCCACATGGGTCAGCTCTGGCCAGAGGACACAGCAGAGGCACTGCAGCAGGTCCTTACTTGTATGATGGCTGTCAGGCAGGCTAACGTGGCCGAGATCTCCAGCCTGGCTGCTTCCAGGGCTGTGGTATTCACTCTGGTCTCATTGGTAGTGTGGTTGAAGTACTGGAAGTCTGACTCTGGAGCCAGCTCATTGCAGACGTTGCCAACAATAATGCTGATGACTGCAAAAGTACCTACAGCACAACAAAGTGATGTCAGGAGTTTTCTCTAGAGAGCATCCTGTCCTGGAAGGCACTTGGACAGGTTGAGCTGTCCAGACCGAGTCACCCAGCCCATCACCACAGCCAGCCCCGCGGCAGGATGCAGCAGCGGTTCACTGGGGTTCATCCTGCTGTGCAGCCAGAATCGGGGTCCAGGATCCCTGGCAGCCCCAGCATGCCCAAACCTCTCTATTCTGGCACACACAGCGGATTGCCAGCCAGGATCAAACTGCCTCATGCAGGTGATTGCTCTGCAGACTCCTACCTGGGACCATCTGATGGATACCTCCAAGGAAGAGGTATGTTACCAAGGGGAAGAAGGAGGAGTAGAGCCCGTTGACAGGGGGCAGATTGGCCAGCAGTGCGAAGGCCATTCCTGGAAAACACAAGGGAAGTGGGCTCATCACTCAGGTCTGTGCAGCCAGCAGTGGGCCCTGCTCACACATCTGCTCCAAGGAGGTGCTGCAACCAGCACAGACTGTGACTGTCTGGGCAGGAGAGGGCAAACAGGGCAGGGAGAGGCACCGCTGAGAAATACAAGGACAACCAGGTTGGGTTTACACATGTCAGTAGCTAACCCACCCCCCCAGACTGGAGCTCAGCTGCCATCTGCAGATCTTTACTTGAACTGGCCAAGCGCTGTCCCCTCTCAAGGAGCAGAAAGTCATCGTGTCTCACCTTGTGGCACCTGAATTGTCCCTGCACTGAGCCCACCGAGGACATCAGGCAAGATGTACTCCTTGATTTTATACTTGGGAAGCCACACAAGGATGGGGAACAGGCTGAAGAGGATGAGTTTGAACCTGGACGACGAACATCTAGAGGCAGGGAGAAAAATAAAATGCAGTAAAGGAGGAAGGAAGCAAGTGAGCTGGGAAGTGAGCAAGCAAGGATCTTCCTAGGGATGTCTCAACCTTTCTCCCACACCAAATCCCAAGCCCGGTGTTGGGAGCACAGCCCTTCCCCTGTGAGCGCAGGGCTTATGCTGGTAACAAGCAGTACAAGCCAGGGAGGATTACTGCAGGGAGGTCCCCGGTGCTGCCACAGCTGGAAGGAGAATCTGCACAGAGGGGAGTTTAACTCCCCAATATCTTGGTACCCTTCAGGAAGGGGACAGACAAGCTCCTGGGAGGAAACACTGCTCAGAGACTCATGGGGAAGTTACACGGAGCCAAAGATGAGCTTTTTCAGGTGCTTGGTCAAAAACCCCCTGAGCATGCCTGAAAGAAGAAGGTTGCTTCTGGGCTGACACAGGCAGTATCTCACATCTCTGCCTGCTCACACGTGTGTTCTCTTTTCCCTGTATCACTGCCTTCCTTTTCCCAAGGAATGAATGGAGCTGGATTCCCAAAGACGGTGATCAGCAAGGTTATTAATCCTTATTTGCACCATTATTAATCTTTCTTTAGGGAAAGCCAGGCCTGTTTTTAATCAGACAGCTGATAAAAGGATAATCCCAGCTGGAAAGCTTAAAGAAATAATCCACACACCCATACCTACATCACTTTTTTCCCCCCTTAAAAGAACCTTGGAAAACAGAATCCCAAATCCCAGACACCCTTCGTGCAGACTGTTCCGCTTCTTTGCTGTGCAGCCAAACAGGAGAGGCAGCGAAAGAGCAACCAGTTCCACTTGCTTCAGAACAACTTGCATTTCTCCTTCGCCTCTCACCTACCAAAGCCCTGAAGATCATAGAATCATAGAATCATAGAATGGTCTGGGTTGGAAGGGACCCCATGGATCATAGAGCTCCAACCCCCCTGCCACAGGCAGGGCCACCAACCTCCAGGTCTGGATCTACACAAGGTTGCCCAGGGCCCCATCCAACCTGGCCTTGAACACTTCCAGGGACGGGGCATCCACTACTTCTCTGGGCAGCCTGTTCCAGCCCCTCACCACTCTTTCTGTAAAAAACTTCCCCCTAATATCTAATCTAAA
>VZTU01027826.1:400518-415641 GCA_013400835.1 Zapornia atra | reverse complement strand
TCTGGACACAGGACTCCAGCTGGGGCCTCACAGAGGTTCCCCAGGATAAAAATGGGAACTCTATCTCCAGGCCCAAATGACATCCCAATCCCAGCCCGGAGCTGGCTGACGCTTGCCCCAGCCTCTGTGTTACCTGAGAAGGGTTTTCAGTTTTTCCCCAAGGGGGTAACTTCTGCTTTTCTTCTCAAACTCGTCATCAAAGAGGCTGACCGAGTATGCGGGGCGTTCGATGGCGTAGCGAGGTCTGGCATGGTTCATCTCTGGAGCATTTAAGATTTTTTTCCCAGGAAAAAAGAGAAAAAAAAAAAATAAAATAGCAAAGCCAAGAATGTGACTGGAGCTGGCCCCACCTGCAGTATAACAGACCGGACACCTCCAGCGTCTGGGAGCCCTCCCCGAACATCTCCACCCTAAATAGTTTCCCCGTGGCGCAGAGGCAGGTCCTGGGAGTGGCCTCTCCCAGCACCAGGGGGTTGCTGCTCCCCGGCACAGGGAGTTTTACCGGCTATTTTGAGGTGATGCTAATGAGCGATGCTGCGTGTGAGGGGGACCGGAGCCCGTCCGGGATTGTCTGGCAGATAAACTTGGGTGTTAATCTTTGCTCTGCCAGTGACTGCCTTTTTGCCTCGGGCAAGTCACTTGACCTTTCTCATGCCTCAGTTTCCCCATCTGCCGGTGAGGTTGGCAAGGCTTTGCAACACCGGGCAGCCCTGACACAGTTTGCAGTGGCAGATACTGGCACAGTCATTAAGGGCAGTTTCCCTCCGAGGTGTTCCTGCTGAGTGGTCTCATTTGCATTCCTCAGCCTTCCTCTTTCTCACTCGCCCTGAGATGCTGGGGACGAGTCCTGGCTGCATCCTAGGAAGTGATGCTCAGACAGATAACCGTTGCTGTTTCATTTCAGTGATGAAGATGTCAAAACATCCGGATGGACTCGTCCTGCCCAGTATCTGGGTCTCACCAGAGAAAGATGATGAACCTCAGAGAGCCCTTATTTTACTATGACCTGCGATGCCCAGGCAGAGGGGACAATCATTACGAACTGGAGAGGCTGGGGGTGGAGGGAGGAAGTGGTCAGGTATAAACCAAGGATCTCAGTAATTATTTGTGGCATGGCGTGTATCTAAGTGGGTCATTGCCCAACACGGGACTAGAAGAGGGGGTGGAAAAGGCTGGTGATTCAGGCAGGAGAACCTATCAAGAAACAACATCCAGGTAGCTGAGAGCCTATTGAAGTGGTTTTGAGTGTACCAGATCCTCCTCTCCCCAATTCTGGCACTGTGAGCACTGCTGGTCAGCACCATGACTGGGAGTTCACTGGAAGCTGGATGAGCCATCCATCCATCCACAGGACCAGTGCCAGTCCTCGCTGGTAAGGAGGAGTGGAGTGGTGTGGAGCAGAGTGGCTCAGAAGGCCAGGGCAAGAAGGAAAGTGTGATGCAGGCAGCCGAAACTTTTGGGAGAATTTAGGTCAGCGGAATCATTATGCAAATAGGAGCTAATGGGTTTAGAAAGGGAGGTCATCAACCCCACTGCTGCAGTGGATGCTTTAGTGATCACAGGGGCAATCAAGCGCAGTTTGCTGGAAGACAGCTCCAGCCACACTGTCTTGCTGATTCCAGGCTCTGATCTGACCCACTCTGGCTCGGACCCAGCCTGGCTCTGGAGGGGCAGTGAGGTGCCAGCTACCTGTCAGAGGAGGGAGACATGTCCCTCTCCCAGTGTGTAACCCTGTGCCCTCTGCAGACATGCCAACACTGCCCACCCAGCTGCTCCTTTTCAGCCAGAGAGACTCTTTCCAGCACCACAGCAAGCTTTACCTTCTGGAGCAGTGGTGCAAGCCAAGTCTAAGCTGCACCCTAGACTCTTTCCCAGTTCCTAGTGCCAGAAGCCCATCTGATATACAATCATTCCTTGGTTTTCCCACCTTGGTCTACACAAGTCTCATCCCTGCCTTCTAAACCTGGCTCTGTGTTCCCAGGAGCAGGTTCCCAGTGTGCCCAGCCTTTCTCCAGGTCCCAGCCCCACAGCTCTGCTCTAGATTTCCAGTTTTCCCTCGTGAATATTTTGTAACCCAGGTCCAGGCCCAGCAACGGGCTTCTGAGGGGTGATAAACCCAGTCGAGTCTCTGGTGCAAGAAGCCTCTCTCCGCTTTATTCCTCGGCTCCATCACTTGCTGAGCAGCACCGAACAGACTGAACCAGCCAATTATATCACAGCTCTTTAATGAATTTCCCCTGCTGAGCGAAAGTACTGGCAATCATGAAAAATAATAAACAAGGCAAGTATAGAGGGAAAAATATCCCCATGATTAAATTCCATCTTAAACAAACAGGCTAATGATGTCAGCGTCTCGGACAGAGTCAAGTTCTTGACTTGGCTTATCACTGGCCTTGCCCTAGATCAAACAGGAGGTTAAACCTTTGAGATTTGAGAATTAAAGAGAACGAGCTGCGTGACTGCTGCGTGAACAAAAGGCAAAGCCAGCTGTCCTGGTGCTGATGGGGTAAGACCCCAGCAAGGGGTTTAAATCCTGCGGCTGGGGCAGGACACCGGAGCGATGCAATGCAGGGAAAGCAGGGTGCGGGTAGGCCGCTGCCTTACAGGGACCAGGTTTTTCAAGAGCTCTGTTCAAGTGTGGGCAGGGAAAGAAAGGACAAGGGCTGGGGGAAGAGCTCAGAGTGCGGAGCCCCCGTTACAAGCTCTTCAGGAAGCCCTGAAGAGTGTTGGCTGGAGTGGGCGATGCTGAGAAGAGGCCTCGCCACTAAGACTCCTCAGCCTGGGCTCTTGGAGAAGTTGTGACATGCTGAGTACGATACGGTGATGTTCTGGTAGGACATCAGCCAAGAGTCCCATCAGTTCCTAACAGGCTGATCCCTGCCCCACCAGTCACAAACCAGTCTGTGATGCTGGGCATAGACCTTTTTGCTGCTGTTCATCTTGTACACGCACTTACTGAGCTCTTATCTTCTGTCTGGGCAGGTGATAGCTGTGTTTGGGAAGAGGAAAGTCACATTGAGGTTTCAGGTTGGTGTTGATACGAGCTGTTGGCATAAAGCCACTTTCTGTGCTGCCAAAGGCACGGGAAAGGAACTCCAGTCCAAGGAGTGTGAGTCAAAATTAAGAGGAAAGGTATCTCATCACTGCCCTATGTGTAATAGAAGGGCTCAAATCAATCCCAGTGCAAGAGCAGGACATTAGGGGAATGCCTCTGTCACATGTTAGGAAGGGGAAGTCAGAAATAACGCTTCCTGCTTTGTCCACCTCCTCTCCATCCCCATCTCCTTGCACAAGGCACTGCTCACGCAGATCTCCTTGCTGATTGCTTAGCTGACGGAGTTCAGAGGTCTGGACTCTTCTCAATCCTGGGTGAATCTGCATCAAAAGCATCTCTCTCACAGGTCTATTGCCCAAGAGCTCTTGGGAAGCAGCTCCCCCTGCCCCAGGAGGCAAGGTCTGCCTGGAGAAGACAAGCACAGGTGCAAGGGCTTGGTTGCGACACCAGGACAAGGTCTTGACTCCTGCTCCCCTGGATCAATGCCTTCAGCACCGTGTCCAACCAACTCCCAGCTCACAGCTCTGGCTGCAGGTGCCATGGGAGCCCCGGGGCAACGTGGTGAAAGAGCACAAGTCTTGCAAGGTCAGGGGAGGAAGCTGCTACCCCCCTCCTCCCCAAAACTTGTACCGTGCTTCTTTGCCAAGGCACAACGTGGGGAAGGATGCGGGGCAGCTGCAGGGCTGGGCTCTGAGGTGCCAGATGCAGCAGTGCCAGATGTTGCTGTGCCGGGTGCCCCCCCAGACTGAACTCTGCCTCACCCTCCTGCTGCACAGTCGCTTCCCTCTCCCTTTCACACCTCTGGTGTCCAGCCAGACCCACAAAGCACACAGCAGGAGGAAAAGGAGGTTTCTGCTGTCAGTCAGCCCAGGTATTTCAAGAGGATGTTGTATAATTCAGCTCCGCTACCGGGTGCTGATCAGCCCAGGGGATCCACCCCTGCGCTCCTGGGTTGTTCACTCTCTCCAACCTCCTGGCATCAAGGACAGGCCAGGACCAAGTCCAGCTGTGGGGTCACATTGGGACCCCATCACCAAGGGACCCCTGTCACCTTCAATCAGGTCAGCAGTTTCAGTGGGGCCATTGGACCCTGCACACCTCCAAATTGCTTTGATCAGATTTAGTTTTGTCTTCACGTTTGGCTCCGAATTGCCACAGGGTTCGTCTACACATGGGCTGATCCAGGAAGAAAACACCTCATGGAGCTATATCCAGACCTGTAGTCCTGCATTTCTGGCACAAATATGTTGGTAAAACCATCTTCCCTGGTGATCCAGGGAAGGTGAAGGGGAGGGAAGCGGTGGCTCTGCTTCAGGGAATGGATACACATGGAACACACACAATGTTTGGCTGTGGGACCTTAGTTTTCTTAACCTCTGCCTTTTGGAAACAGGAGAGACTGATGCTGGGAGAGCACAGAGGTCAGTTATGAAAAATATCCTATCCCCAAAATGGCTTTTAGCCTCAGAAAAGGTAAAATGCCAGAGTAAAAACAGCTGTTTCAATCCAATTCTGTGAGCACAGGAAACATCACCCTGTCTGGTGGAATAAAAGCTGGCGAGGGAAGGAGAGGGGTGCCAGGAGGTGCTCACAGGCCTTCCTGAGGAACCAAGGGGTGCGTACACCCTGGGTGCAGGGCAGGGAAGAGACATCTCCACTTCCCTCCAGCTCCCACCCACCTTCCCATCTCCTTGCACTGTGCTACAGCCTCAGCTTTTAACATCCCCACCTCGGTAGCAGCCACCCCATTCCTCCACTCTGCACTTGTGCCACGGAGCAACCGGGCAAAATGAAGTCAATGTTTTTTGTTTAGATTAAATATTTGGAGTGCTCAATAGGTGATTTCCATAAGGCAGATGGCACTTTTCTTGTTTGAAGCCACCCAGCCCAGCGCAGGCACCGGGCAGGAGTGCTGCCCTCTACTCTTGTTCTGCCGGCTCTGGGCCAGTGCCAATGTTTGATGTACCACTTCACAGGAGTTTCTAACCAAACTAGCTCTGCGCCTGGTAACCAGAATAATAAGATCTGCAGACATCTGCCAGCTACTGAAGGCAACACCGAGCCAAAGCGTTCGGCTCAAAGGGTGTTTATTAAGTGAAATGCTTGTGTTCAGCAGCTCGGGTTCTGCTCTTTCTTAATGCTGTTGTAAATGCAGCGAGTGCTGTGGGCACGGGGGAGCCAGTCTGCACCAGCACCAGGATAAACGAGCCCACGTTTGGCCCACTCTTTCTGGGATTTGTTTGATTAACCCACTTGTTCCCCACCCCACCCTTGCTCTCCATTACTTGTGCAGTTGCACCCAGCGCCGTCCCTTGCAAGGGAGGGCTGGGCTGGGGTGAGGCACCGGGCGCATCGGCTGGGGTGCTGCGGTCGGGGATGCAGATATGGCCCTGCAATAGTCCTCTGAAAGCCACCGGCTTCCCTGCCCTGTGTTCCCCAGAGGTGTCACCTTGCTTAGCTGCAGGGACCAGCTCCTTGGCAGGCGCAGAGCAGTGCCAGACCTTAACAGCACCCGCGTCCATCCCCTGGAGAGTGGCGTGTCCATCCTCCCCATCCCTTTGCTGCTTCCTCAGCGTACAGAGCCATTGGGATGGGGAGGAAGGAAGGTTGGAAAGCCCACTTAGAACGAAGGCGAAGTGCAGCTTCATCATCCCTGGCTGCTCTCCACACACCTCTGACACAGACATTGCCCTCTCCCTTTGAAGAGCAGGTGGGTGATGCAAATCCCGAGGAATTAAGAAGTTTGCAGACTGCAGCATTCTTGCATTGCCTGTGAACACTTATCCAGGATGCCTGCTGAGAGCTCGCTCCTGCACATGCTCCCTGCCTCTGTGGATTTGCTCTTGGAGAAGGAAAAACACCCCTGGGGTCACTCAGTCCATCATCCCCAGGGGTAGAGGATGGGAGAGCATTTCTCGACTGGAAATCTCTGTCCTGGGGCAGAAATGGCCAGCAGCAAATGTCACTCCAAGGACTTCTCTTCAAGGGAAAGGACGGGCCCCCAGCTGAAGTTTTAAGCTTGCTTACAAATAAGGTGTGGACAAATTTTATCAGGGCAGAGCAGAAAGCATCCTAGCTGTGTGAACAGCAGACTAACACCATGGAGCAGGCTTGTAGGGATGTTTTCTCTTGTCTATATATATGAGGGGCCCTGCCCAAACTGGATCTCAGCATCCCATGAAATAGCACTGGGAGGAGCTGGAGATCCCGCACCCAGTCTGACAGGTCTCAGTCTGGGAGCACTTCTTATTCCCAGCTTTAAAATTCCCTCCTAATCCGATTACGTGCTCAAAGCCGTGCCTCCTTGCACCAGGATCTCCCGTACAGCAGAACCAGTGCTCCTCAACCATCACCTGCAGACACTGGGCTCCACATCCCCTCTCTCTCTCTGTGCCTGCATTTGCAGAGTCTAACCTGCAACATCCTCGGGGCAGGGACCACTTTACACAGTCCCATGTACAGAGAGTCCTGATCATGACAAGAAACAGAGGGTGTCTCATCCGAATTGCCTCTCCTACACCAGGCAAATCCCCCCCACCCCCCAGACCTCAACAGCCTCCCACCAGGATGAGATGCCAGGATTTATTCTAGCAATAATTAATTCACATATTTGGCTTTTCCAGCCTCTCTTCATAAATCAAGCTCCTGGATCGTTGGTGTTGCTAATTCCTGAGTAAATCTGCTGCTGTAAATCCCCTTTGCAAAGGAGGGAGAAAAAGAGAAGGGGGGGGGGGGAGGAAGAAAAAGAANAAAAGAAGTACCAGTTCTCCAAATACTGAAACTCACACCCAGTGGCTGTGCAACCAGAGTGTAAATCCCCCACGCCCACCCAGACAAAGAGCACGATTGTTGGAGCTGGGTTACCTGCACCTCGCCGGGCGGAGAAAGGGCTGATTCTGCGAGGGGAGCTGCAGATGTGGCAGGAAAGCCCAGGCAGAGAGGTGCTCCCAAGGAGGTGTGCAGAGGTCTGTGCTCAAATAAGCCAGTGAGTCATTTATAAATCACCTCAGTCAAGGGGACCGAGGGCTGTGCTCGGCGCCTGATTGGCTTGTAGGAGGTAATTGCAAGCAAGTACACCCAGGCTAAGCCCAGGAGATAGCCGGGGGAGATAAGGAGAGATCTGAAGAGGGACGAGGGCTTTTTTGGATGTGCCCCCTCACCCCACCCCTTCCCTCTGAGGCTTGGGCCATTTGATCACCTTTGCAGGTCCCTCCACGCTCTGGGCTCTCGGTGACAATAGCTCATATTCACTGTCACCCCCAGGGCCCCCTCCCTCGCCCGCTGTGGACTCGGGGAGGGAGAAGATGCTTTTGTTGGCCCGGGAGAACTTCCTGGCGCGGTGGGTAGCGTCTCCCCGGCCTTTGTGCTCCGGCCGACTCTCCGCCTCTGGAAGGGACAATGGTGAGCTTTGTGCCAGCGCCGGACCTCGCCGCTCGGGCTTTGAAGATGGGATTGGCAGAGGAGAGCAGTTTCTTTCTTATTTCCAGGTTCAAAGGGATGAGAGGAGCGGGGAAGAGAGGTGAAGCCCCCCGCTGCCTGCCCAGGACTGACGGCTCCGTCCGCCCTGCGTGGGGAAGAGGTGGAAGCCCTCAGTGATGTGCTGGTGCTGGGCTATCTGTCATCAGCCTCGCAGGCACGGTCCCTGAGCAGCAGCCACACCTGTGCCACGTGCTCCTGGGGAGCAGAGTTTGACAAGTTCTTCAGACGCCCCTGGCAGTGGTCAGGGATGGAGCAGGGAGGCGCTGGGATGGGCTGTCTGGGAGCTGCAGACTTGGGGACCACCCCACAAAGGTATCAGCCAACCTCCTGGCCTGGGAGTTTCTTGGTGTCTCGGGAAGTGCAGAGTTTTGTGATGTGTGTGTTGGTGGGGAGCAGCCAGCTGGGATAAGGGGATGGGATTTGTCCCCTCTGGCCACCACATCCCCGCTGTGCTGAGCTCTGTTGATACTCATGGTCTCCCCTCCTCCTAGATGGATCCCAGAGTGCAGGAGCCACGTACTGGTCAGGATGATGACACAGATGGGGACATCATCAGGGGACATCATGGCAGGAATAGGCCACTAGAAGGGTGCCATAGGGAGTTATTTGCCATGGGAAGAGCTGATCTGTCATGTTCCTGACATCCCCAAGGACAGCTTGGCATAAACTGTTTGTAGGGGACAGCTCCACTGCCCTCCCTGCTCCAGCTGTGAGCACAGACACAGGACAGGGGGATATGCTGGTGGGAGGTGCTGGTGGGATGTGCTGGTGGGATGTGCTGCCACCTCTGAGCATTTGCTGGCCTGAGGGTGGGAAAATGATGGGAAAAGGGAGAGAGGAGAGAGGAGGCAGGGAGATAGGGCTGGAGTGGGAGGAAGGGGGAAGGCATTCATGTGGCCTTTCCTCACTCCCAGAGGCTGTCAGACTAAAATCCTCTGGTACCTTGTGCATGCACAAGCCATCAGTGTTTACTGCCAAAAACCCTCATCATAAGGGAATCAATCGCTGTGTCTGGGGCATGCCAAAGGAACACCCTGCAGGAGGGTGCCAGAGGAAAGGGGGCTGATTCATCACCATCTGACAGAGGTAATAATTGCCAAGCAGTTATCCTGTAAATATCATTAATAACCCATATCAAGTGTTGGGTGGTTGTTTCTTTTAAAGGGCAGCCTGATATGCATGGAGCCCTTTGAAACGGAAGCGCATGACATGGCAGGAGGACCAGCCCACAAGCGTGTGCAGTGGTCCCTGCCACGAGGCAGGTCCAGGGAGCCTGGAGCACCAGCACCCAAAGGTCCCTGACACAGGGGTCCTGCTCTCAAGGCACCGCAGGAAGAGAGAGGAAGCAGCATGCCTGCTGCAGAGGCATTGCTAGCATTGCTAAACTGCCCAGGAGATTAACTAACCCTAAAAGGGACGTATTTTTGCCATCCCTGAACTGGCCCTTTTCCTAGCAGAGCACCCCCAAAGAAGGATTTTTCCCCTTTTTCCACTCATTTTCCTGAACAGACATCCCAGCATGGGCAGAGCTGTGAGCTGGAGAAGTGCTCATGGGCTCAGGGGGGTAAAGGAACTGCCTGAGATCAGCGCCTGAGCTTGGAATAGGACCAGGGAAGCCTGAATTTAAGGTTCCGCTCTGATCACAGCCATCTGCCTTGGGTAAAGGGAAGCTGCCAAGCAGAGAGGCTTGTGCAGCCAGTCTGGGCACCCACAGCTCCAGCACATCTGTGCCCTGAGCAAGGTGGGTGCAGGGGGGACAGGTCTCACAGTGGGGACAAGCCCAGCCCCGAGCTTTAGGAGTGACATCAGCTTCGTTTCAATCCAGCCAGTGTGAAATATGAAATCCCAAACCCAGGCTTGCTGCCTGAGTGGAACAGGAACAGCTCCAGGCGAGGAGGAGGATGATGCTCCTCATCCTCTGAGGTGTCTGCTCGTTGCACCAGGCCCTGGATGGGCTCAGAGCGTAGGACCCAGCCAGGTCAGCAGTGGGGATGCCAGGTCCAAGGGGACATCTTCCTGGCAGACAGACAGCAAAATGAAGTCACACGGGGATGCAAAACCAAACCAGCCAAAGGGAGCCAGTGGGGCAGGTGCCTGGGGCTTGGACTGGGACACCAGCACAGCAGAATTCCCACTGGTGGGACTGACCAGGGGAGTTTTTGCCCACTCAGCGCTGGCGAAACCTGAGGAAGATCTCAGTCCTGTCCATGAGGGATGACTTACACAACACCTTCAGGCTTGGTCTGACCCCTTTGAACCCAGATGTCCCTCCCACATGGACTCATATGGGGGTGCTGGCAGCTCCCTGTTCCCAAAGTCGCTATCACAAAGTTCTGGTGGGTGTGATCGAGGAACTACAACGTCTTGTCCTGTGCAGAAACCAGCCCCACACAGCTGCCAATGGTCCTTTGCCATTCCTTGCAGGTGCAGTCCTGGTCAAATTCCAGTTTCAGTAACTATAAATATAACACAGATTCTGCCCCTTTCTGCTTTGGCCAAGCTCCTCATGCGTGACCCAAGCTGCTCTGGTGGGATGTGTCTATCAACGGACCAGCCAGGATGATGTACAGGGCACAGACCAGTGTCTGGGGAGGACTGGGGCTTCTCAGGAAGCTGGGAGGCACTGGGGGGATGGAAAGACATGACAGGGACTTCCCTGAGTCAAACACGTCGCCCTGGGTGCACGGGCTGCTGAGCTGTTTATCTTCTGGCCTGATAGCAGCATGCCGAGTGCTGGAATGTGTGGATTTATTTGTGGATGATTAATATTAGCAGATATATTGCACTTAAAGAAGGTCATAATTCAGAGGCAATTTACTGCTGGAAATCATGACGAAGCTTCCCCAGAGCCCTGAGGTTACAGAGTTGGTGGGGAAAGGCAGTGTGGGGTGGAGGGGGCTGGTTCCTGGGAGCTCTGCTGGCACCAGGACATGCAGGCAGCCTTCCTCCCTCCCTGCCTCCTCCCTGGGACCCACAGCCAGAGCTGCTTCTTGCTTCCAGGCAGTTTTGCTGAGGAGATGGGGCTTTGTGCAGCCCTTTGCTTTGGAACTCAGCGTCATTCCTCAGCCAGGGGTGGGAAGAGGAGATTTGGGCTTCCAGATTCCTACAGGAATGAGGTGGCTGTTCCTGGAGCAGAGCGTTGGCCCTGCCCGGTGCTGTCGGATGCTCTGATCTGTGAGCAGAGGGGAAGCAGGGGTTGGTACCAGCTGGTTACCCAGAGCCCAGCGAGCAGTGTCACCTGTGTGGGCCGTGTGTCACCGCAGAGCCTGGCTGGAGCAGCCAGATTCCCAGGGCTGGTTATCATCGTTTCCTTCTCGCCCAGGAATGCAGCTCCTGGACCTGGCCCGGGCGCTGCGGTCTCACTGGCAGCCGTGGCTGAGCTGCTGGCTCCACATGCCCGGCGATGGAGCCACGGGCCTCACTTGAAAGGGAACCGGTCACTTTTAAGGCTCCCCGAGCTTCCCCCGGCGCTGTGGGGACACACGGTTGGTCTCAGCAGCGAGCACAGGGGTCAGCAGCTTTGTCCAGGGAGGAATGAGGAACACCATGTCCTAGAGGGAGGTGACAGGAGTATTTACAGCACCAGAATAAAGGGTAGAATGCAGAAGGGCGTCGGGAGGTTCAAAGCTGCCTCCGTGGCTCAGCACCATGAGGGTGTTTCATGCAGTTCACTTCGTGATGTGAGCTCAGCTGTCTACCAGAGGGAACTGCTGTGTCTCCTCTGCCCTTACAACCTGCCTTAGCCCTGCAGGAACATCTCCAGAGGCCAGGGGAGCCTCCTGATGGCACCGTCCCCTACACAGGTCCATCAGGAGAGCCCTAGAATGTATGCTGCTGCCCCTCATCTCTCCTCACGGGAGAGCCCTGGGCCACGAAACGGGGCTGGCACGGGCACACCATGGAACACATCCCCACACTGACGGCTCCTGGCTCAGGGAGCCCAGCACTTTTTGATGGGTAAAGCCAACCCCACCGATTCTGATGTCCCTCTGGAGCACAGCAAGCACCCCCAGAGCAAGCATCCCTCTTCCTCCTGAGCAGGCCCTGCCCAGCACAGGGGCAGCCCCCCGGGAGCATGGCGGAGCAGGCGTGGGCCCTGTGTGTCTGTCTGTCCTCAGCAGAGTGCTCAGGCTGGACGGCACTCTTCCCAGCTCTGCCTCTGGTGACCTTGAGCCAGGGCTGTTATCTTATTTGTAAAATAGGTGCAGATAGCCGCCTTCTCCAGGGGAACACACAAGCGCTCAGCACCCTCTGCCCAAGGCCCAGAGGCATGAACAGCAGCGGGGTGAGCTGCTCCAGGGGCTGGGTGGGGAGCAGCCCCAGCCCACACCTTCAGACAAAAATGCAGGGCGCTGGGCCCTTACCGGCGTCAGGATGGGCCCTGGCCCGCAGGCTGCAGCGCAGAGAGGGTCCCATTCCCCTGGAATTTGGGCTTGGGGATGGCTCTGCCTCCACCCACCGCTCATTGCTTCCCCCCTCGAGGCTTTCTGCCCACTCTGAATGAGGAGAGCCAACCCAAATGAGGCTTGTGGGGGTTTTTTTCCCCTCCACAAACAGCAGGATTCCAGTAAAGGGAGGTTTTCCAATTAAAAAAAAAAAAAGAGGAACCTTTCTCCCCCCCAAAAAAAATGTGGGAAGGTTTGTGGAGGAGTTTGGGAGAAGCTCAGTGACATGCAGCTTCTCCCTCCTTTACACCAGTGTTCGTGCACGGCTGCAAAGCCGGGGAAGCCTCCAGAGCTGGGGGAGAAGCAAGCTGGTCCCTCCAGGGCAGGAGTGATGGCTGTTGGAAGGTGGATGCCTGCTATGTGGCCTTGGGCCACTCATTAAGGCCAAAATGCTCCAGCCCCAGTGATGGGAGATAAGCCTCAATTGCTGAGGGCTCTGAGGGCAATATCTTCAGAAGTACTCAGGTGTTTAAAGTGAGGATGGGGGTCCTACCTAGTGCTCCATGGGACCACCACGCAGCCCAGGGCCGGGCTGGTCAGAGCAAACCTGGCCGTGCTGCTGGCAGCAGAGTGCACTTTGCTGCTGTCCTGCAGCTGGTGGGAAGGACGCCGGAGGCTCAGGCTCGCTGCTGACTTCAGCATGTACTTCAGCTGACAGGGGGACTGGCCACAGCCCCTAATCCTCTCTACGTGCCGGCTTGCAGACCTGCCCGTGTCCCCCCAGCCCCGCCACTTGCGGCCCCCAGGGCTGGGCAGAGCCCCATGGCCCCACACAACCCCACACGTGGACGCTTGCGGCAGCTGGGACGTGGTAGCTAGAGCTGCCCTGGGATGGGTTTGAAGGGGAAGCATCACTATTTGCTGTGAATGGGTGGATGGTGAAGCAGGGGGCGAGGGGACGGATTTCAAACAGGCATCCCTCGCGGTCATGGGGGAGGGGGACACAGTGACACAAATCCCACCAGCATCACCCACAGCCAGCTCACTGCTGCTCATCTGAGGTGCAATAATGGGGCAGCGATGGAGGGAACAGCGAATAGTCATTCAAATAATTAACAGCATGGGCAGCGCTCGCGCTGGGCAGAGCGAGAGGTGCCAGGGCGCAGCAGGATGCTCCGGCCCTGCTCTGTGCCCAGCCATGTGCCACACCACGCCGTGCTAACGAAGCCTTGGTTAATGAGTGAGCAGTGCCCAGCACGGGGCCGGCGCCGCCACACGCGTGAGGGACCGGGCGTGTCCAAGCATGGCACAGGGAGCCTGCAGAGCCTGGGGCTGCCACCCTTCCACCCTGCCGCTGGCAGAGGAGGAGGGCAGAGGTAGGGCTTTGCTCCGTGCTGTGATCTTGTGCTTCGGATCTGAAGCTCTTGAAAGGTTCCCTGCAGCTTTGAACCTCCGGGCTTTATCGGCTTGTTTGCTTTTAACATCGTGAAGTGGCTGAAGCCGCTGCCCTGCCCTCGAGCCCAGGTCCAGGTTAACGGATCTTCTCCTTGAGGACAGGAAAAAATTATTATTATTATTATTTTTTATTATTATTATTATTTTTCCTTTAAAACCTGCTCTGCGCATTTCAAGCTACTTTATTCACAGGTTGAGTATGGGAATTGAATCCCACCCAATGCCATGCGCCACAGGCTGGGAGGGATGGACACACTGCCTGTGCCTGGGCTGCTGGGATGTGTTTGCAGGCAGGGAGCCATGGAGGAGCCACGGAGGAGCCATGGAGGATCCACAGAGGAGCCGCTGCCCTGCAGCCCTGCGAGAGGCACCTTGCAGAGCAAAGCCGTGGGCTCTAGCCAGCCTTCTGGAACCGGCCAGAGCTCGACCAGCCTGATTACACCAGATAACGTGCAGCCCTTGCTGCCTTTTTAGAACACATGGGGATGGTGGAAGGTGGAAGAGCTGTTGGGAGGAGTAATTAACCATCAGAAGCACCAAAGGATACAGCAGCTGGGAGTGAAGGATTCAGGGTGATCCTGCAAACACCGAGGGCAGCTCTTCTGCACGTGCTGCCAGGGCAGGAGTGGTTTCCACGTGGTGATCAGCATCCTCCTGCTGGGGTTTTACTGCTTTTCTTTATGTAGTTTTGATGGGTGAATTAAAACCTGGGAAAGCTGAGGTGCAGCCTGACTGGGAGCCGAGCATCGCAGCTCGGAAGCATCTTTGACTCATTAGACACAGCAGCGTGGGGCAGGACAGTGGGAGGGTGAGGGGTTGATTTGGTTTCTTGACTATCTCCGTGGGTCAGGCCCCCACCGGGGTGAGCTGGTACCACTGGCTGCACGGGAACTCACTGAGTCACACAAGGCAAATATTTTTCCCCTTTGATTTTCACCCTGAGAAAATCTTGAGCTGACCTTGTTAATCCAACGCCGTGCAAACCTCCCCCCGCCCCCATCCCTTATCATGTTTCGGCCCAGGGTTGGTGTTACCAGCTCAGCACCTCTGGTGGCTCCTGCCAGCATCCTGCCTGGCCCTGTGCCACCTCCTGCAGTCTCCTGGTCTTCTTGGAGGGAGGATTCCCAAGGCGACCCCCACCATCCTGGGGCTGCCAGGGATGTAGAAGCCAGTGCTCCTACCTGTGATGGATCGTGGGAGAAGGGAAGCTTCATGGCCGTGGTCAGCTCCACCATGGTGCTGCATATCTGTGAGGAGCTCTAGCCAGGGTCTCTGAAGGAGGGGATGCCACCCCAAGGTTGGCACCCTTACACTGCCTTAATTACTGTGCCTGGAATGATGCTCAGTGGCCACACGCCGTGCTTGGGTCCTGCTGTTCTCCATCTCCTCTGTCCAAGCCCAGAGTATCAGACCCTGGTGAGTCCCTGCCAGGCTCTGCCTCCTGCTGCTCCTGGGCTTCATCATCCCCAGCAGCCCTGGGCACACGCCAGCGGCTGGTCAGCCCTGGCTGAAGGAGCATCTGCTCTGCTGAGCATGTTTGTTTGCCCTGCTCCGCTCTGGGTGTCCAAACTGCTGCTTGCTGGGAGAAAATGGATCAAGTTTGCATCCGCCTCCAGCACTGTGAGCTGCTGGGCAAAGGGTGTAATTAGAAACAATGTCGTTATCAATGGGGATGGTGCTTAACACCCACCGTCCACACAGACCTGGGTGATGCTCAGCCCCGTGCAGGGATGGGGGCTGCATCCCACT
>VZTU01027826.1:375854-400362 GCA_013400835.1 Zapornia atra | reverse complement strand
TGGCCCCAGCTGGTGTCCTGGCTAGGTGGTGCTGGGTGTGGAACGGCCACCATGGGGCTGCTGCTCCCCAAAAGGTCCGGGAACGCCGGGACAGAGCCCCTGAGGACCTGGGAAGCTCTATGGTCAGTGTGGATGGGTCTGGAGGAGGCTGGCAAGAGGGCAGGAGGTCCCATGGAGACCCATTGAGCACGGTACCTGGCTGGAGGCTTTCCCCAGGTCCATCCAGCCTTTCATCCAGCACCAGGGATATGGCTCCCAAGGCTGCAGGGAACGTGGCATGGGGTGGCCATGGCCACCTCGCCAGCCAGAGCCAGCCTACGCCTCGACACAGCTTCTCCAAGGTCACCGAGCCGGAGTGGGATGGATGCAAGAGGAGAAGCGGGTGCTTGGCTCTGCTCCCAGCAGGCTCCCTCTGCCGACAGCCTCCCCAGCTGATCCCCACACACCCACTTTGCACAATGCCCCAGACGCCTCTTTTCACCTCTGACCCAAAATCTGCACAGGGGGGGAAAAAATGATCCAGCCCCAAAATGCCCCCACCCCCCCTGAGAAGCTGGCAGAGGCTCAGCGCTCCTGGCTCCACCAGAGGAAAGCCTGGCGCATGGCCCGTGGGGCAAAGCAAGAGCCTGGAGCCCCCAGCCCGTTTTCCTGCTGCCAGACCACAGGAGCATTTTGTGACACACATATATAAATAAAACTGAAATATTTAATTTCCTTTTTTTTAAAAAAAAGTGCTTTAGTGAAGAGCCTCAGCAGTGAGGTGGGAGGTGGAAGCAGGGGAAACTGAGGCACCGACAGTTACGCCTACAGCTGCTGGCCCCGGGAGGGGACCCAGCTGCTCTCAGACCTGTGCCGTGGCCACCAGCCTCACTCCTTCCCCCCCAGGACACCCCCTACACACCGTGAGCATCCTGAGTGTGTGGGGACACCAGTTTGTGTGCTGGGAAGGGTCTCCTGTGCAGCCGAGGTCTCTGGAAAAGCTCTGCCTGGCTCCCTGGCACCGTCACTGCGGGAAGGGGGGGGGGGTCGCCCACTCAGGGGCCACACAGCAGCAGATTCAGAGGAACGGGCCCACTGTGACACAGGGACAATTTGGGGAGCTACTGGATTGGAAGAGCTGCTCCGGAGCCATGGGATGCAGCAAGCACCGTGGGATGCTCAGCCTGGCGCCTTGAGCAGGGTCAGTCTTGTGTCCTGGCTTGGCAAACCTCTGGAGCCGGGCTGGGGCGGGGGGCATGGACCCCCTGGGCAGGGCTCCAGCCTTGGGCATCGCGGGGTGCTGGGCTGGGCCGTGCTTGCACAGGACAGCCCAGGGCCCAGGGTCAGCAGCAGCTCCTCCTGGGCTTGTCATTGGGGGTGAGCTTGATGGAGTCGGTTAAATAACTCTCAAAAATCCCCTTATACTGGAGAGAAAGAGAGAAGAGCCCGGGGTGAGTGTGGTCAGCTCAGGGTCAGCCTGGGCGGGCTTAGTCCTGGTTGGTGATTAAACACCAAAGCCAGGGACAAGCCGCCCGCTGTCACCGCGGAATGAGCCACCCCGTTTGCATGGAGAGGGGACACGAAGGTCCCGGTGGGGTGGCCGCTAGAGGACACTGCCGGCGCGCTGCCGCTCCTCCCGTTCTGTCAGCTCTTACTCATGCCTAACTTGGTTTACCTCTCCCTTAAGAAGCCAAACACCGACGTGTTTCCCTCCCTGGGCTTCTCCGACGTGCCATGAACAGAAGATATTATTAGAAATATAAACGGAAGATGGATCCTGCATCAGAGGATGGGCTGTGAGGGTCGGCCGGATCACATCCAGGGAGCATCTGAGCCCGGCTCCCACCTGCATCCCTGCTGCCTGGCCAGGCTGGGCGCTGGAGGGATGCTCACCGTTGCTAACGCCTGCTTTGCCAGGGTCTCGAAAGCCTCTGCAACGTTGATGTTGTTCTTGGCGCTGACTTCAAAATAGGGGATGTCTTTCTCCTTGCACCAGGCGGAGGCAATTTCCTTGGGTACCTGTGGGAAAGGAGGATGGAGCCACACACAGCCGCGCGCCAGGAACTGGTGGGAAGGGTCTGGCACTGCTGGGTGAGAGCAGGATGCTGGTGCAGCAGGCAGCTGAGATGCTTCGTTCCTGCTGTCTTCAGTGGGGACAGTCCCTGCTGCGATGGGCAGCGGCAGGATGCTGCTTATGCCCTCCAAGAGGCATGGGGAAGGCAGCAGCACCAGGGGCCTGGCAGCTCCATGCCTGGGAACCCTGGTTTTTGTGGGAGCGTTGGGAGAAGTCTGATTCAACAGGCAAAGAATCAGTGCTTCTAAACCATTGGGCACTAAAACATCCCAGCCCACGCACCCTGCTCACGCTCCCCCACCCTTACCTGCCGATCACAGATGTCTATTTTGTTCCCCAGCACCACCATGGGGAATCCTTGCTCCCTTGGAATGACCTTCTCCAGGAAGTCATCTCTCCAGTTGTCCAGGGACTCGAAGGACTCCCTGTCCGTCACGTCAAAGGCCAGCATGCAGCCGTCAGAGCCTTTGTAAAAGGTTGACACCATGGACCGGAATCGCTCCTGTCCCCCTGTGTCCCAGATCTAGGACAGAGAAGGGCACAGGTCCAGACCCTGACACAAGCAGCATGGGTGTTTGCAGCCCTGCGCTCTGATCAGCTGAAAATCTGGTACTGCAAATGCAGCCCCCCCCCACACACACCTCATGACCCCAGCACGTGCCTGGGGACAGCGGGACATGGAGGGATGCACACGGAGGGGGTGAGGTGGGCATCCCAGGCGGTCCCAGCCCCTCTCACCTGCATTTTCAGGGGTGTGTTGTCCACAACGACGACTTTGGTCAGGATGCTGGCCCCCAGCGTGGTGCGGTAGTCTTCGTAAAACGTCTTGTGCACGTACTGGTGCAGGAGGGAGGTTTTGCCCACACTGGCAGAAGGGAAGGGACACGGGTGAGGGTTTGCTCCAGGGGTTGGTCATGGGAAGGACACGTGTGGAGCTTCCCTCCCGTCGCTGACACCGCTCCTTACCCCAGAGCTCCGATGATAATTATCTTCAGATCCACCTTCTTGCTGGCATCCATGGATGGGCCCTGCGGGACGAGAGGGGGCACCTGGTTGCAGGGGTGGGACCGGCTCCCAGTGAACCCTGCGACACTGGCAGAGGTGTGGGAGCAGCCGCTGCTCCCTACAGCCTCTCTGCATTCCCACCCTGGCTACCCAGGGCCCCAGACACCCCTGTGTGCGCACCAAGCCCACACTGTGTCCGTGGCCATGCCGTGCCAGCACCCCCCTGCGTTCACGTCCCGGGGGTGGTGTCAGCAGAGATTCCTGTGCTGATCCCAGCCCATGTCACCGCCCAGGACCAGCTCCCAGGGTGCTGGTGCACGTCCAGACACGCCACTGCGCCTCACCGATTCATCACCCATGGAAGCTGCTCTGAGCTGCTCCCCTGCCTCTCCCTCTCCCTCCAAAGCGTGTTCCCTCCCCCTGACTCTGGCACACAGTGAGGTCCTGGGGAAAATTACATTTATTAGTGAAACGTAAGTCTGAGTCCCCTGAGTACAGCCCAGGGATGCACCCAGCCCAGGAGCACCCCGAAAAGCTCCCTGCAGGCTGCATCCCCAACACGTCCTGCTGTCCCCACGTGCTCCATGCCAGCCATCCCAAGGCAGAGCCCCGAGCATCTCCAGCAGACCCCCTCCCCCAGCAGGGACAAGCATCCTCCGCGGGTCCAGGCAGCCCGGTCCGTGCGGCAGCGTCAGGCACGGCACCGGCCAAGGCGCCGACGGAAACACTGACAGCCTCATCCCAGCATTTTTTCCCGATGCGTTGGCCAGGCCTGCGCCCTTCCCCCTCGGCCCATCGCCCCTGCCTGGGCTGCTCTCAGCTCTGGGGTGGGGGTGGGGGGTCTAGGCTCTCCCACACCCCCTCTGCCACCCCAGCCTGGACGCAGGCAGCATCTTCAACACAGGCAAAGCCTCATGTCTCCGCAGGCACAAACTTCCCAGTTCTTTTGCCAGCACCAGAGAGTTTTCTCCATAAGCCAGAGAGTTTCAGATAGAAAATGGGGTTTCCCAAGCTTTTTGCCTGACGTCTGTTTCTCCAGGGGTCCCCAGCTCAGCCATGGGCTCAGCCACGGTCTGGAGGGGCTGTGGGGCAGTGCACTCACCTGCCGAGGCATCCGGCTGCCGGGTGGCCAAGGCTCTCAGCTCTGTTCCAGGGGAGGGAAGAGATGAGAGAGAGGAGGATCCGGGGAAGGGCGGCCAGCCCCGGCGCTGACTCCTGCCAGCCCGCCGCCCGGGGAAGGCGGCTGTGGGGCCCCGCGCCGTGACATCAGCAGAAAGGGGCTGAGATCCTGACGGAGCCAGTGGAGGAGCCACGGGCGGGTGCTGGGATGTCACGGCGTTTCCCTGCGCTCTGCAGGGCACTCCCCGCCCCGGGCTCGGAGAGGGAAAGAGAACAAGGTTCTCCCCATCTGCTGGGGGTTTGGGGTTGACTGATGGCCTCTGCTCTTGCTCAGGATCCCCCCGTGCCCTTTACCCACCCCTGGGGACCCCTCATCTGCCACCCTGCTGGGCTGAGAACAAACCCCTGTCAGGGCTATCGGCAGCATCCCTGGTACCCACGGGAGCCACCCCGGACTTGGCTCAGGCAGCTCGGATAACGTGGGACTGTGGGAGCTGGGTGCTGTGGGGGACGGTGACAGTCGAGGTGGGGCTGGGGGCTCATTCTGGCAGATGGGCAAGGGTCCCTTTGTGGGGGCTGGGGGCTCTGTGGAGTTTCACTCCCTTTTGCAGGCAGGAGGAGAGGTGAGGGTGGGAAGCAGGAGCAGCCCCCCAGTACACTGTGCAATGCCAGCACCTCATGGGCACCCTAAAAGGAGGGCAGCATGTCAGGATGGGAGCCCCAGTAACCAGAGCCTGTGGCATCTCCTAAAGGAAGATGTGTTAAGCTGGCAAGTGGGACTTTGGGGGTCTCAGCTGCCACCATGGAGCAACTGAGGAGGCCTCTGGCCATCCCTCTGAACATCACACCAACGGCCGTGGCTCTTTGGCATGGGAGCACCTGCTCAGTCATGGCTGCACAGGCAGAGCTGTGCATGCAAGGGCAGGTCCTCAGCCTTTGCCAAGCATTCAATATTTGGGGTTTGCACCAGGATTGGGGTGTCCCCCTCATCTGTGAGCCCTCCCAGCCCCCTCACCCTGACTAACAACTGCTGGTGGCCTCGGAGACACCCCATGCCCAGCCATGCAGGGTCCCTCTGAGGCCACTGCCTTTTGCTTTTCCACTGGCTGCCCTCACTGCTGCAGATTGTTCTTTCCTGCAGACATCTCTTGTGGGATCTCAGGGAAGATCACTGCACTCAGCAGCACAAACCCTCCTCCTCCCCCTCTTTCCCAGGTGTAATTTTGGGACCTGTCTGGCCAGAAAAATCTGGTTTTTCCCCCCATGGGGCAAGTAGAGGGAGGAGCTGGGATGTGGCAGAAGAGGAACCCGAGCCAGTTCTCACCAGCGGTGGGTAAAAGGCTGATGTTTCCCTGGAGCAGGTCTCTCCTAATCCCTGTTTTCAGCCTATTTTCGTCACTCTGCTTCACCTTTGCCCTTGCAGGGAGACTTTGTGTCCTTTGTCCAATCTCTCCCCCCACCTCAACTACTTCTGCCCTGGTTCCTCTCCACGTGTCCCTCCAAGCCTGGTGGGATGAAGGTTGCTCACCCGGTCAGATGATTGATGCATCTCCACTCCAGTGGAGATGAAGCTTGTGGTTGCATTGCTACAGCCTGTGCTCACTTCTGCTTTTGGGCAGGAGGGGCTGTACCCATCAGGGTGCCCTGCCTGAGGCCAGCACCAGCTCCAGCTTTTGTCTGATTTCACAAGAAAAGGGATTTTCCTAAAGCTCACAGTCGCCTCTCTGCTCCTGGTGCAGCCATGTGAGCTTCACCCTGGATGAAGGCAGTGAAAGAGATGATGTAGAGGAGGCAATGGCCAGCGTATTGCTCAGCAGCTTCTGCAGCCACAGCTACACCCCTGTCCTGATTGCTTCGCCAAGTCAGCAATTCTGAGCACAAAAAGTGTCTTTTTTTGTGCCCTGTGACTATGAGGAAGAGCTTGCAGCTCAGAGATGATGAAACTGGCTGCCACATCCAGAGGAAAGACGTGTGTGAAGAAGGAGAGGATGGGCTGTTCCCCATGCCAAGGCTCGCAGGGCAGTGAGAAGTTGGAAAGGGACAGAAAGCAAATGATGTACAAGGGATTCAGTGGTTCCTCTTTGGCCACCTCTGCTCCCTGGGGACAGAGGGAGCCCAGATGGTCCCTGTAGGGATGCTCAGCATTTGTTGGAGCAACGTCCCCTGAGTGTGGGGAGAGGGGCTGGACAGTACCCTCTGAGAAGACATGGGATGCTCTGGGATTCAGAGAGAACCCAGCACCAAAGCTGTGCTGGTTGAGTCCCTGCTGGGCCACCTCTCACTGCCAGCCAATGTTCGGGGTCACCAGGTGGTCCCTCATGCTGGGGAAGCTGGATGCTCCCCCAGTGCCTGTGGCTGCAGTGATGGGCTGGTGCCCAGCAGCACCTTGGTGTGCCAAGAGTTAAGCTGGAAGAGGGAGAGGAGACCTTTGTTCAGCTCCCCCCTCCCCAGCACCTTATCTGGAGACCTGAGGTGAAGTCAATACAGGAACGGGTGCAGGGGCCATATGTTGGTCACCACACAATCGATGTTTCTGAGCAAAGCAGATATTTTCTTTTGTTACAAACAGAGAGACCAAGCCACAAAGTTTACAACCAGAGCTGAATTTCCTAGTGCTCCCAGATCCAACTCCAAGGGCTGGACTGGGAGGGATGCAGCAGCTGGGAAGGACCGGCCGTGGGCACCCCAGCACCGCAGCCTGGATGCCAGCCTGCTGCAGGGCCTTGGTGCCGTGTCAGCCAGACAAGCAGAGCACAGGCACAGACAAAAATAACCCCTCTCTGTGCTTCCCTTTCTCACCCCCTTCCATGTTTGTCTCGGAAGCATCACGCACAAGCCAGGATTGCTCATGCTTTGTCCCACAACCCTCCTGCCGTCAGCAAGTCACATGTTCTGCAGTGACTCATGGGGAGCCCTGCAGCCCCCCACAGCCCCCCACAACCTCACAGATCCCCCACCCTTTGAGTCAGCCCAGCCAGTGGCTGTGGAGCTTGGCAGCACGCAGCGGGTTTGCCTTCTCTTGCTTCCAGCACCCACTAACCACCGGTGCCTTTGCAAACGCCCAGGGAGGAGGTCAAAGCAAAATTCCCTGGAAATCACCGGTTTTTCTGGAAGTTCTGTGGCACAGAAAGAGCCCCAGGGCCTCCCCAGGCTCATGGTTACCTTCTTGTTTATCAGCACAAGTTTGCTCTGCTGAAGGGACACGTTTTCCTGGTAACCTCACCGATGCCTCACCCTGCCCTGCCCCTGCCCGCAGCCATCGCCTCGGGCTCAGCAGGGAGCCTGGGGATGCCCACAGCCCTCCAGGGACTTTCTGCTTTACCTGGGCAAAGTGTCCTCTCCTGCCCACAGCCAAGGACCATGGAGGACTACCTTTCAGGTCCAACACTGCCCCAGAGCAGCAGCAGCATCTTCTGTACCACCATGGCTCCTTCCAGAGCAGGGAGACTCCAGTAGCACCGAGCAAACTGTGCTGGCAGTGCCATGGGTCCCCTGAGGCTTTAAGCTCACCAGGTAGGAGGGCAGGGGCCAGGGAAGGAGGATTTAACCCTCCAGGGCATCCCACCAAGATCTACAGGGCTGCTGCTGTGCTAATTGCAGCACAGAACCACAGAATCACCAGGTTGGAAAAGCCCTTTGAGATCATCAAGTCCAACGGTCCCTGTCCTGTGCTGACCCATATCCCTGAGCACCTCATCTCCCCTCTGTTAAACACACCCAGGGGTGGGGACTCAGACCCCTCCCTGGGCAGCCTGTTCCACATCCCCACAGCTCTTTCAGGGAAGAACTTTTCCCTCCCATCTGAGCTGGCCCTGCCCTGGGGCAGCTTGAGCCCATTGCCCCTTGTCCCATCTCCTGTCCCCTGGCTGAAGAGACCATCACTGGTTGCCCAACCAACACGATCCTGGGAGGTTTTGCTTTATTAAAGCTCACACTGACCTGTGCTTGGCAAAAGACAATCTGCAAAGCAGGTCACAGAGCTGCTCAAAGCATTTTTATATTCGTTATGAAACAACTTCCTGGCGTGGACTGATCTTCTGGTGGGCTCCTCAGCCGCAGCCCCCGGGTGCCTTCATCACCTCTGGGGACACTAATGCAGTGGTGATATCCCCTGCCCTGCCTGAGGGCAGCAGCCTGGTGGCTCCGTTCCCCTCCTGCCCCACGGGATGCTGCAGCCCTAAGGGACGGCAGGGGCCAACCCCACCCTGTTATTTCCACGGTCAAAGACAGAGTAAAACTGACGGATGAAAACGTCACCCAAAATCCAGAGGGGTCCGGCGGGAGGGGCGATGTCCATGCCCTGGAAGCCGCTGGTGCAGAAGGTCATGCCATCGCTGGTCTCCTGGGGAAGAAGTGCAAAGCTGGGAATGAACCCAGGAGCCTCGTGCATACGGAAACGTGCAGGATTGGTGACTGTGGGTCCCGTGCACACGGGGCTCGTCACCCGCCGGGACACGCGACTCAGCTCCCAGGATGGCTCTGGGCCACCTTCGTCTCCAGAGCTGCTGGGAATTGGGGGTGGTGCCGCCGATGGGGTCACAGCCATACCATGAGGGTGTAGGCTTGAGCGCTGAGAGTGTAGGGGAGCTCGTTGATGGTGAAGGTGACATCGGGCATCACGTTGAGGTTGTCACACTCCACAGCGTACTGCAAGACAGCCAGACAGCTCAGCAGTGCTCCTCGGTGGGATGGCTGGGGTGGGGGCCCCAGGTTTTTGTCCCCCTCCTCTCCCCACACTCTCTCTCACCTCTCCATCCACAGGCGTGGCACCAATATAGCTCTGCAGTTCTTTTATATCCTTGGTGGGACCTGTGATGAGCGACGTGCCGGTGTCCACGATGGCCTGGCAGCCGTTCGCACAGAAAGCCACTGTCCCATCCAGCTGGATGCTGGAGGAGGAGGAAAGGGATAAGGAGCAGGAGGGACTTGTGTGGTTCCTCTTCCCCAGCCCATCCCTTCCCTCCTGGCCCAGCCCCACTCACTTGTCCAGCTGGATCTGCCAGTACCCTTGCAGGGTGACTGGCACCCAGTTCAGGTTCCCCGTGAAGCGAGAGGGGTCAAAGCCACCAAAAAGCAGCTCTCCTCCCAGGGAGGATTCGGGGTTCCTAGAGGGAGGAGGAGGAGAAGGAGATGTGAGAGATTTTCTCCCTTTTACTTTGCACTTTCCATTGGGTGGAGTTCCTGTTTCCAACAGGTGGGTTTAGACCCCCTTGCTGCCCAGTAATGCTCAGGGTCATTCGCTTTAATCCTGCAAGTCCTGAGGTCTGTGCTGCTCAGCACGGTACCTAGACACCCCTTTACTATCTCAGTAAAACGTCTATATTTAAGCAGACCCTCCTGACCCCTAAAAGCGATGCCCAGCTCTGAGCAATGTCCCTTAGCAAAGCCACGTGTCCGTACGTGCTCATGTAGACGGAGAACATGGGCAGCTCCACCAGATTTTGTGCCATCATGTTGTCGAAGACAGGGGTGACCCCATCCACAGCCAGTGAGGGGTAAGCCAGCCCCAGGATCCCATCAAACTCAGCATCCAGGAAGGCTTTTCCCGGCTCGCTGACGCTCTCTGCAAACTGCTGGTTGCTCACGGCGAGGCCCTCGACCTGCGGGGAGGAAGAGGAGGAGGAGGAGGAGGTTCAGTGGTCTCTGTAGGCCAGTCCCAGGCATGTTCAGAGCAGGGGAAACCAAAGGTGACTCACGACTACTTGGTCAGATCCAATGACCCCTGTCAAACTGCCGGTCCCGTACTGGATGGAGAAGGGGGTCCCTATGGCCTGGTACGTGCTGGACTGCGACGGCTGAAACCTGGCGTGCTGGGCTGGGGAAAGAGACGGGACCTGTCAGCAGAAATGCTTCTCTCACCTCATGGCCATGGATGCTGGGAGGCCCGGCCATGGCCAGGGGCAGTCACCGGCCTGGGAGCCAGCGTGGCATCACCGGAATTCCCGTGTCACAGGCACGCTGCCGAGGGACAGAGCTGCTCACACACCACCCGGGCATGCTGGCGTTTTGAGGAGGGACCAAACTTACCCCTTTTCAATCTACCTGAAAGGTGCAAGGTTTAAGGGGAGAAGGATTAACTCAGGGAGTGTTTTCATGAGGCCTGGAGACGAACTCTGCCATCCCTGTTTTACAGGCAGAAGCAGCATCAATTCTTCCCCCAGACAAGCCCCGTGGGCACTTCTGTATCCTGCTGCTTTCCCCAGCCCACCTTGGGCTCTGCTGGGAGCACATGAGGAGCCCAGGGGCTACTCCGAGATGCTCCAAGATACTCCGGTGTCCTGGGGCACCAGAGCCAGCTCATGGCCAGAACATGATGGGTGCTTGTCACCCGCTGAGCCCTCTTGGGAGCCAGGCCATGGTCTCTGCACCCGCCTTGTTCTGTGCCCAGCCCTGTGCTGACCAGCGATATTGTGAGCTATCGCTGTGGGTTGTTTGTTTAAAGGCTCTCCCATGAGAACAGCCGAAAAAGCGAGTCCGATATCTCCTGTGGGCTGATGGTGCTGGGTGCTGGTGGTGTGACTGCCGCCTGTGCCTGAGCAAACAAACCCTCTGAGGCTCCCCCTGCTCGCTCTCCCCTTGGATCCCTGTTATCTCTGTGTGCCTTGGAGGGCTCAGCAGGGTGGGGAGGTACCCCCAAAGTCCCTGCGCTGTGAGCTGGGGTTCCCATGGCATCGCTGGGGCCACACCGGGGTGGGGTCACCTGGGGTCCCACCACAGCTGTCTGTGGGGAGAAGCAGCTGGTTGGGGACCCGTTACTCACCACAGGGTTTGCTGACGCAGTAGATGGATGGCACCCAGAGGTTGGAGGAGCCTGTGTCAAATACCACAGTGAAGTTCTGGGGAGGGGTTCCGATGGCAATCTGCCCGAAATACTCCATCTGGCAAAGAGTGGAGCCATGAGCCTTGGTGAGCTAACAGCACACCAAGAAACCCTGGCACAGGGGAAACTGAGCTGGGGTGTCCGCAGAGAACCGATGGGGTTCGGTGCAGGGGATGGCTGGCACTGGGGCAGTGTTTGGCCTGTTACAGCTGCATCGGGCCAGGTGAAATAACGGAGACAAATATTTATTGAACAATGAGGCAGGGAGAGAACAAAAGACAGGATGGGGAGCGTGGGTGCTGTCTGCTTCCTGCTGGATTCGGCTGCAGGGCCAGGCCCCAGGGAACCCCCATCAGCAGGATGCAGACAGCAGCAGGGCTCTGGGAACAGGACCCTCACACTGCTGTGGCATGGGAAGAGCCTGGGGAAGACCCTCCACCCCTGGCCCTGGGTCCTTTGTGGTGGGGTCTTCTCCGATACATGTGATATGTGCTGGTTCTGGAGGAGATCTGGTGTCCCCGCCGTGTGCCTGAGAGCACTGCGGGCTCGGGGAGCACAGCGGGCAGGGAGGGGGACGCAGCACCCGCTATGAATGCGCTCCCTTGTCCCCTCTCATCATTATATTCCCTGGAACAAAGAGCCAGGCAGGAACGGGCAGGCAGCAAGCCCTGGCACGCTGGGGCACCGGCCTGCTTCGTTAGCAGGCGTGGGCTTTCTGGGAAGAATTGGGGCATTGGGGACTGCTCATGCAAACTTAACGTGTGTTGGGGGTGCCAAACACCCCGCAGCCCTCGGCGCTGCTGAACTTACGTCCAGGTAGTTGATGAGGGGCTCGTTGGACTCCGTGAAGGCGGCGCAGTCCTCGCTGTACTGCACCATGTCGAGCCGGTGGGCTTTCCAGAAGTGGGAGAGCTGCCCACGGTCCCTCAGCATCTTCCGCAGGGAGCGGTGCCGGGTCAGCTTCACTCTGCGGGGGGAAAGGTGCTGGTCACTCACCCAGGGCTGTGGGTGCTGCCCATGTCCTGATGCCCCAAGGGTCCCAGTGCCACTGGGGTGCAGGTCCGGAGCCTGCTTCCCCACATCTCCCACTGCAATGCTTTGAGTCCCATGCACAGCAAAATGGGGGGGCTCGATCTGTTTTAGGATGCAGGAAATCAAGGAGAAAGCTGGCAGGAGAGCCCACATGCCCCTGCGCAGGAGCTCAACGTGACTGATGGAAGAGGAGCCTGGGGCTGGGAGGGGGAACTTCATGCTGGGGATTTCTGCCCTGTCTGTTTGCACAGCCTGTGGCTGCAGCCAGCAGATCTCCCTGCAGACCTCACCACAGCCCGCTGCTGCTGCTGGGGTCTGCCCAGAGAGGTGGAGACAGCCACAGAGCCGATGGCCTGATGGGATTAAGCCAGCAAAGCCCTGGGTGCTCCTGGTGCATCCTCAGGGTGTCCACGCTGGGGGAGTTCAGCTCTGCCCATTCATCACTGCCGCACTCGGCCCTGGCAGGACCCTGGGAGCGAAGCCCCTCCGAGAGCCCAGGCAGTGAGGACCCTCCTGGGGACATCCTTACCTTTTCAAGCAGCTGGCCAGGGAGAGGGAGAGGCAGAGCATGGCAAGGAGGAGGAGGAGGTGCTTCATCTCAGTGGCTCGGGGACCGTGCTGGCCTCAGCCGGGCTCTGCGGGTGCGGGCAGCGCCGCGGCGGTGTTCTTATACCAACAGGTACACCCTCGCCCCGGCGCCCGCGATAACACCCCTTTCAATGTCAACACGGGGCTTTGGCAGTGGCAATGAATCACTGGCCACGTCCCAGGCGAGGCAGAGAGGGAGCACCGGGGTCAAGTTTGTCTTTGTGGGCAAGGGGCCGGCGGTGGCCGAGCAGGACGGTGCAGGGATGCGATGGGTGCTGGGCAGGGGGATGTGTCAGCCGCTGTTGAGGGCGAGGAAGGTCCCGCAGCCAGAGCAGAATGGGGTCTCCATCCCTGTGCCAGCCCCTCACCGCCCAGCCAAGCTGAACTGGTGGTGTCCCCCCAACCAAAATGCTCCAGGGGAGTGTTTCCCCTTTCCATTGCCCTGCAGCACCCCCTGGGGACCTTCTCATGACCATGGGGTGCCCCACACCCCGACAGCTGCAGGGGGATGCAGGAAGGGGATGCGTTTGTAGCATGGGGAAGCTGCTGAGCCAATTTTACAAGGCAAAGGCTAATTAGCAGTGATGAACAGCTCAGGAATCTGCAACTTTCCCTTTCAGATAGCAGCTGGTGGGGAAGAAGCGCTTTGCCCCCAGATGTTACCTGCTGCCTCACAGCCGCTGATGGGCTGAGTTTTGGTTGACGCAGGACAGACATCTCATCAAGCCTCAGTGAGAGCAAATAGAGAATGCTAGGGAACAAATAAAGCCTTCAGATTTGGAGGGGGGTTGTTGGGGAGGGGGAGGCAAGGGTCTCTGACAGCTTGTGATGCTGCTGTGTCGTGCCTGTGGCTGTTCCCATGCCTATGGCACGGTGATACCCGGTGACGGGTGGCACAGAGGGAGGTGTTTCACCCAGTGAGCACCATCCCTGTGATTAACAGGGTTTCTACCCCAACTGATTTCCTGCTTATCGTGGTTAGCCCATTTTAGCTAATTAAAGTCCTCTCCCCAGCACAATGAAGTACTGGCCTGTGGGGCACAGGTACCCATGGGGCCGTGAGCCCAACGCACCCACCCGAAACCCCAAGAAAGAGCCACCTTGTGCCTCCTGTTATGGGGATCTTGTGTCTCCATCCCTGGGAGATGCTGCCAGGCTCCTCCACTCTGTGCCTTTTCCTTTTACTGAGCAGCTTTTATACAAAGTGATCATCTATTTCCTTTTAAAGACACAGTTTCATGTACCAGCCTCCCTTCCCCTCCTAATTATACATTCATAGAAGGGATTAAACCCCTCCCCCCAAAAAAAACCCTTCCTAAACCAAACCCAATTGCAGCAAGTGCCAGATCAGCTCAAAGCACCAAGTCGATTGTCACGGACATGGTTTATAACATGAAAATCCTGTAAGAAAAACCAGCCTGAAGGGTCATTGGGCTCCTGAGATAAACTCCAGCGTGAGCTGTCGCTCAGGGAAGTTGAACACCTCAAGCAAAATAGTTTATTCGCTGGGAAAGGTCCCCAAATTGGATCATAATAATCTGCAGACTCGTCAGGGCAGATTCAGTGTTAAAATATGAAGGTTAAAGAAATGAAGAGGACAAAGCTTTTGTTTGGGGAAGTCTTGAAGTGTGTCTGCTTCTAGTTTTATTTAGCTGTTCCAAAAGTAATTTTAAACCCCAAACTCTTAAAGGTAAATACAAATTTTGTTTCAAGACAAGTAAAATGTTGGGTTTCTCTTTGTTCTGGGAGCCAGCACAAGACTTGGATATATTTGTCCAGAAAACTGGGGGGAAAAAGACTTTGCTTCATAGGCACTTTCAGCACTTTCCACCTTAAAAGGGCTCAGCCGCAGTGCTGCCCATCCCTACCAGTCCTTGCCCATTCCTGGCTGTCCCTGCCCATCCCTGCCCATCCCTGGGCTATCCCTTCCCATTCCTGTCCATCCTTCCCCATCCTTGCTCATCTCTGCCCATCCCTGCCCATCTGCCTGTGCCCAGGGGATCGGTGCTGCGACGGCACCTCCTGATGTGGCAGCGAGACCCCAGAGCGACAGAGCAAAGTGTGCAGAATTACTGCTGAGACTGAGGGCCTCTGAACCCATCTCCTTAATAAAACAGCAAGAAAAGCACTTACAGAAACACAATGAAATGTGACTGCCAGCTACTGGAACATCCCAGGTCTTGTAAATAATGTACAGCCCAAATATAGCCCTGTGGTAGTGCCAGGCAGTAGCTGTTATCAGGCATATCTTGCCCCATCCAGCTCCACATAACCCTGAGGTACATTAGAAATGGGTTACACACCTTGTAAGGAAAACACGCCTCCAGCCAGCTCAGCGTAGGGCGCTCTACTCATTTTAAGAAGCCTGCTAATAGTATGTTATCTGTGTTCTTTTTTTGGATTTCCTTTACTTCAGCCACTTCCACGATTAGCTCTGATTCGAATCGTGCCCCAGCAGCCTTTTCTGAAAAGCCTTTTTTTCCCCCCTTCTGTTTATCAAATAATTCTTCCACCTGTTAATCGGTTTATACATCAAAAGAGAGAAGCCCCTGCAACGGCAAACACTCGCTTTAAAAGGAGCCCAGCAAAGCCAAGCAGGCTGCAGTTAAAAGTTCAGCTGTGGCTGAGGAGCTGGGGGTAAAGCAGGATTAAAATCCACCCCCCCCCGTGATGGAGCCAACGGTCCCCGTGGTCCCAGGGGATGCGGGGGGAAATGTGAGCAGGGACCTGGCAGAGGACCCCCAGCTGGCAATGGAGCTCCTGGGGGAGAGCCCCAACTTCAGCTGGCAGCTCAGGGGTATGTAGTCTTCTCTTTGCCTTTAGGAGGGATTCATGAGGTGTTTGGATGCTGTTTCCATGGGGGTGATGGAGGTGTTTATAAGGTGGCCGTGCTTTGGTGGGGGTACATCCAGCATCGTCCCCATGGGAAGGGGGGTCCCGTGCTCCCTGCTCACCTCCTGTTGGGAAGAGGCACACAAGAGGCCGGGCTGCCACCGCATGTCCCCATCTCCAAAATGCCCGTTCAGGGTGAGAGATGCAAGATTGGTTCCTATGGAGCAGCGGCCCAGCAGCATCCCGAGGAGAACAGGTCTGTCTGTCTGCCGTTTGCCCCCTGCCATGGCTCAGTGGCACAGCATGTCACCACTGACCACGAAGTTTTGCCAGAAAAGGGGCAGCTGGGAGCCCGCTCACCCCCAACCCCCAGCAGACACCAAGCTGTGCCAGGCTCTGGGCCCCTGTCCTTACGATCTAAACTGCTTTATCCCTCTTGACTCTTACTTAGAAGCACCCAGAGGACTTTTGTGGGTGACTGCTGAATTGCTGAGGGCTGAGCCAGCTCCAGTGCTGCTGGGCAGAGCTCTCCATCCTCAGGGGACCGCTTTGCTCCCACGAAGCTCAGCTCCATTTTAGCACAAAGATGCTGGGAGATGGAGGTATACTGGATACAGTATTCCCATCCCCGGTCGCAGAACAGCAGAGAAACACCCCAAGGTGTATAAATGAGGCAGTTGACAGAGGGGAAGCGTCACGGAACCTCACGTGGGCTCGTTCCTGCCATCACCATGGGGAAGGCAGAGCGAGACCGCTTCCGGCACCCAGCCAGTGCTCCTGCGCCCTCGGACCCCGCGCAGCCATCGGAAATGCTGCTGAAACAGCCTTAATTCCTGCTCCCTCCCAGGCCTCAGCTGCCCAGGTCCTGTGGGAAAGGGAAAGCTCTGATCGCCCAGGTAAAACACCGCTGGGTACCGCTCTCCTGCTGCCGGCCTACGCGATGCCGTGGGAGGCAGAGGGGTGGTGGTACACTGGGATGGGGGCTGGGTTTGGCATCCCTGCCTGGGTGATGCCTGAAGCCGTGTGTCACTGCCAGCTCCAGCTTTAGCCTTAACCTGGGGCAGTGATGCCTGATTCGAATGGGATCCAGGTAGTTTGAGGTGTTCACATGATTTTACCTATGGGAATGGGATCCAAATGGTTTGAGGCATTCATGTGATTTTACTTACTGGTAGATTTAGCGTAGGCATCTTGAATTCACTACTCCCTACGTGGCTGGGTGGGAGCTCTTTCTTTACAGGCCTTGATTTCAGCCTTGCTTGAGGAAGGGTTAATATCCTGGGGGGCTGGCTGGCTGGAGGGAGGCTCACAGAACTTAGATGCACCAAAAAAGTACATGTGCTGCCAGCATCTTACTAGCTGTTATCTTCAAACCAGATTATTTCAATATGCATATGCGTTATCACCCCTTCAATCTCACCAGACCCCATGTCAGCAAAGAAGCTGCCTGCGACTGATACTTGGATTTGGGTCTTGTTTTGCAATTTCCTTTCCAACAGCTCGGGGGTTTGTTCAGATTGTTATCTGCTGCAGCAGCATCTCCTGCCCCAGTAGGAAACCAGCCACTCAGAATGGCAGCCATTTGAGGAGGATATTTGGGGGCAGCTCAATACAGGGGGGGAGGGGGAAAATTCCCCGCAGGAAACTGGACTTTTAGCTTGGCTGTTACCAATTTGGTTGGGTAAGTGGAATTTTGCAGGAGGTGGGTGAGGCTGTTGGGAAAGCTTTCCGTTAGTTGCTCTCAGAAATAGGTCAGAAATTCTAGAATCTGGCCCGTAAGATGGATAATGCCTTCTTTCTAGATATCAATCTATCTACCAGTCTATCAACCATATTATTAGGACTCCTTTCATCACTGTCTCAGAGCTTTGGTTGGAGATAAGCTCCCTGCATTAGCCATGTATAAACAGTAAGTACACAGCGCGTTTCGCACGTGGAAGGTGACAAAATTAATGCCCCTGATTGCCATGCTTTATCATAAATCTCTTTAATATTGTGGCCAAACACCCTGAGCCAAGAGGTCCAGTTCAGGCATCGTGTTTTCTAATTATGTGCTTTAAGGCACCTCAACTTCAACGGGATTGAAGTGCCCACCTGAAACTAAATCGGAGGAGCTGAAGGTCCCCAACCTTTCTAGATGGATCTTGGCTGATGTGAGAGCTGGTGACCAAACCCATGGCTTGCTTTCGGCTGCTTTCTTAGATGGGTCTTTTCTTTTACCAAATTACAGTTATCAAATGTATTTTTGTGGATTAAGAAAGAAAGAAGAAAGAAGTGGCTTAAAGCAAGAAGAGTAGATGTCAGTTCTGGGTAGTATCAGCATCACGGTGGAGCCCAGAAGCTCCAGCCAAGTATCAGATATGACCGAGGCGGCAGCGTATCAAGCCATTAGTCCCAATGATAAGGGCAAGGGGTGTCTGTGGCTGAGCGAGGGGGTGTAGGGGAGAGAATCAGACATATTTCCAGAGGCTCGTGCAGAGGGGGAGGCTGGGTGCCTTTCTTTTACCTCTGCAATGTCAGACCGCTGCTTTCAAGTGGGGAGCCTGATCGGCGTGAAGCTCAATGGGACCGTTTTGTCTGACTGCCACCAGGACTGGCTGCCCCTCTCTGTCCCCACTCTGAGACCTCCAGCGCTTTGCTGGGCATCACAGCGGCTGCCCAGACGCCTCGCAGGGAGGATGAGCAACTGTGAGTGGTGAGTACAACACCCCAGGGTTCAAGAGCCCTTTGCAACCCTCCTGCAGCGAGGGAGATGCTCTGAGGGGGAGGGATAACGGCTGCTACTGGACACCCTTCTGCTGGGGTCCTCGTCCAGCTGTGGGGATGCTGCACTGTGGGTCGGGGAGCAGGAGTGGAGCGTGGGGATGCTGGTAACACCCTGTTGCTGGTGACACCGTGCCTGCCTTTTGCAGCACTGGGGGCCATTCTGTGCTCTTGCTGGATCTCTCCGTTTGGCAGACACGTAGCCTCAGAAGGGGCTTGTGATTTTGGTGGGAGCCATGTTCATAACTCCTCTCCTCCAGCAAGCACCGCGTGCTGGGGCGCTAGCAGGGGCTCTCGAAAACCCTGCTTAGGATGGGGGTGCAAGGAGCACCAGTGGCTCGTGCAAAAGCACCCCAGGTCTTTGGGCACAAAAAGCAAAACTGAAAACTGAGCAAACCTTGGTCTGAAACGTGTGCTGCAAGCAACAGCAGCCACACAGTGCCCGCAAGATGGAGCTGGGTTATTTCCTTCACCCAGACAAAATACTTTTCTCTTGTCCAGGTGGGTGCTCGTTGCCATCTCAGCTGTCACCTTGGTCCTATATGCCCTCCTCTTACTGACACTTTACATCATGCTCAGCAGGAAAATAGGTAATTTACTGCAGGATAATAGGTAATTTAGTGTCTTGTTGGCTTTCCCTGTTGTGTTCCTTGCTCTGGCTTGCAACCATCCAGTTCGGAGAGCAAAAGCCATTTGCCCAAAGCATCAGCATCCCCCGGTTCATCCAGCACAACCAAGGCCTTGTTCTGGGTCTGGTTCTTGCAGAGTGACTGGTGCCGCTTTGGAGCCCACACAGGGCAAGTGTGGGAGCTATGAGCCCCACCTCAGGATCTGCTGGACCCCCCTCAGCACCTCCCACTATTGTGGGAGGGGAACAGGTCCAGGACCGACCACCAGCATCACTGTGCGGTGCCGGGTGCTGTGGCCAGGGAGGGGGGCTGCCCCCACAGCCGCTGTGTGAGCAGCTGTGAGCAGGGTGGGCAGCACCAGGCAGGGTCCAACAGCCTTTTGTTCTTGCCAAAAAAGCATTTAATCCCATCGCTCTGGTTAGTGAAGTGGTGGGAAGAGACCATGGGAGTCGATCTGTGAAACATTAGTTCAGGTGAAGCGGCAGTTTCCAGCAGGGAAAGCTTCCAGGCAAAGCTGCTGCCCACCTTTGTACATAAATAAGCCCTGCTTGGCCCTGTGGGTCAATCTAATCCCAAGCCTGCTCAGGGAGAGGCCCTGACATGATTTAACAGGCATCCACCAGCACAGGAGAGCGGGGGCACTTAATCATCTCAGTAATTGAACTGATAGGTGATTTGCCCTCTCCAATACGTACTGGCAATTATCACCATGCTTGTGCTGATCTGGCTGTGCCATGGGGCAGTGTGGGGGCTCCGGGAGTGGGTGGGGGGTCTGTGTAACATGGTGTTTTTGGGGTGTGTGAGCCGCAGCCAGGGGCTGGGGCGAGGAGATGACTCTGCCCTTGGTTGCAGCCAGCCATTCCTGCGGCAAGGAGGCGAGCGGCAGCCCCACGGCGCAGCCCCAACAGCCTCCCACCTCGGCAGCAGGAGGGGAAGAGGTGCAGAGGCTCACCTTCACGGGTAAGGGGGGGCCTGCAGCAGCGGGGGTTTGGCCTGGCTGGTGGGTATCCATGTGTGGTGTTGAATTTGGGCAGCAGCAGCCATGAAGACCCTGACCCGCTGCCTTGGGCTGGGAGGGGGAGCGAGTGGCTGGGTGAAGGGCAGGCGCAGGGGCTGGTGGCCATTCCAGTGGCCTCCTGCCTCCCCCCTGGCTTTTCCTGCCTAATTCCCCACGGTAATGAGGGGGGTGAAGGAGGGAGGGATCACTCTTCTGGGTTCACCCTTGAGTGGGTTTGGGTTTTCTCTCTCATAATTTTTTACTTATTTACTTTACCCCCCCGCATTGGTGGTTTCCTCTTTTTAAGGGAACAGCGACACGTCTTCAGAGACCTCAGAGGAGTCAGACAACAGCCCTTCCTGCCCACAGGTATGGCCATGGGCAGAGAGCCTTTGCCAAAATCAGCCTCGAGCCCCATGGAGCAGCAACGGGGGTGAAGATGTGGGGGGTGCAAATACCTTGAAGCATACGGAAATGCTGGCAGCGATAGCAGCAGCTGGGGTGATGGCTGTCCCTTGCTAAGGGGAAAGCATCCCCCAAGGGTCAGGGAGATCCCTGGGCACAACCCTGACTTCTTGATGGGATGGACGCCTTTGTGTGGGTCTGAGGGCAGCGCTGTGGGGGTGGATGCTGGTGCCTGACCCCAGGTTCGTGTCTGCTTCCGCAGGGCCCTCGCTCAGGAGAGAACCTCAATTACACAGCCCTGGTCTTCCCAGGGAAAAGCCACGGGCCAGGCTCCAGGGGGGACTACGAGAACATGAAGGCTGGGGCAGACTATGTCAACGTGGACCCCAAAAAGAGGAAAGCAGATTTTTGGCCCTGCTCCAGCCCTGTGGAGTCCAAGTCCATCGAGTACACCGAGGTGAAGCTGTGACTCCCGGGGTGCTGCCGGCGGGGTTGTGGCTCAGGAGATGCTCAAACCCGCCTCCCCCAGCAGCTGCAGGACCAGGGCTTCCCTCTCCCCTGCTGCTGCCAGTGCCTGGCACTGGGTGCTGATGCCAGCCAGCTCTTGTTCTTATCTGCTTCGTACTGTACTTAGACGTGTCCCTGTTACTGAAGGCTGCTGAGCGAGGGGAGCGTCCCTCCCACCCGGCTGGAACGTGCTCCCCACTCTGTGTGATGGCCCTTGTTTCTCATTGCATCAAAGCAGGTGAAACATCCCTCCCTGCCCCACAAAATAGGGTGCAGTTCAGGGAGGGAAACCTGAGGGATGGGGTCTTCAAAGTCCCCATCTGAACGGGCTGGCGTCTCCCCTGATTCTTTGCTGGTTGCTCCCGTGAAATCCTTTGAAATTCCTCCTCTGGCTCTCCCCTCACTGCCCAACAAGCCCCCATCCATTGCCCTCCCTCCCCTGCGCCCCTTTTTCTCTGATGCTCAAAATCTTTCCAAGTCCCTATTGTCCTCAGAGCTGCTGTTGGGGCTGGAGTGGCTGCATGGGTCGCTTTAACCCCCATCCATGCATCAGGGGGATGCCAGGGCCCAGCAGGGAAGGAGGATGCCTTGCCAGGGAGCTTCCTCCCCCAGCTGAAAGCCATAGTCATCAGCCCAGCTGGGGAGTGACTGAGGGCTTCCCAGGGGATTTATATCCCCCCTCCTCTACTGGTCCTTCAGGGCTGCAAGGGGCACAGGGTTGGACCTCAGGTGAGCACAGGCAAGTCAAATCCTTCCATACTGTGTGGGGTGGGATGATGTTCCTTGTTTCCCACCTTTTGCTGTTCCTGCTTTGTCCCTGCACCAGGTGCCCACTGTGTTTCCTATTTCCCTTCACCATCAGCTTCACTCCCAGGGGATTTGGAGTACAGCACCTCAGTTTCCCCTAACAAAATGGAGTTGGGGGCTCTCCAGCTTGCAGAGCTGAACTTGGGATTGTGACCTGGATATGCTGGGGTGGCTGTGACCTTCTCAGAGGTGCTGCATGCCCTGCGCATTAGTGATTGCCTGTGTCAGGTCACCTTCATGCCCTGCAGTGCCTGGCCAGCCCTGGCTGTGGCTGGGACTTGCTGTCCTCTTTCTGCTGCAGCAAATTGCTGCTGCAAACAGAGCTGGATCCTTCCTGACACTCTGCATTTTGTCACTTAGGGTATTTTTCAAGCAATAAACTCTGGAAGTGCTGGGAAGGGGCACTGTGCAATAGCTGGGAGCTCTGGCAGGCTGATGGAGCTGCTGCCCCCCAGCACAGCCCCCTTACCAGGGATGGGGATTTTGGGTCTGCTCAGCAGTGATGTACTCTGATGGGAGGTTGGGAGGTGATGATCTGGTATCGATCCTGGGGAGGGCTCTGGGGTCTGGCACTCCTGGCTTTGTGACCTTGTCATTGCAGATCTGGATGTGTGTGAAGGAAACAGTTCAAACGCCTCCAGGATCTGTGGGAAGGGGTGTTGCTATGGGTGCAGGGAGAGGAGGGCTTGTGGCATCAGGGGTGGGGACAAACCCAGAGAGGGGGAGTTTCTGCACGAATGGATTCAAGTGTTTTGTGATGGAAAAAGCCACAATACTTTGATTTCAAAAGCATCCTTAATCTTAATGCCTTCTTTTTTAGACAGAGGGGATAATGTGCCTTGCTCAGCACTCTGCTCTCTGGGATGCTTGTAGGTGCCCCATCAGTAGTCTTTAGGCTCAGCCCCCAGAGCAAAGGGACTCTCTCACCCACCTCACTTGTGCTTTCCACTTGAACAAACCAGCTCCTGGGGTGCCCCCAGCATGCAGGGAGACAAGCAGGGGCTGGGACTGCAGGGCCATGGCTTGTTGGGGGCTATTGGCTGCCCCTCCTCTGTGCTCCTGGGTGCCTCAAAGCCATCTCTGAGCCCCAGGTGGTTTTGGCACTCTGATCCCCCCTTAACAAGACAAAAGCAGCAGCAATTTGAGAGTAGCTCTTTAATGGGATGCAGCAGCTGTTAACCAGTGCAGAGTGGCATTGCACAGTGACTGGGGCTGGGAGCAAACCTGGTGGGAAGTACCCGGGCATGGAGAGAGGCTGGATCTGCCTGGGCAAGTGGGAGCTGAGCCAGGGCTCCTCTGAGCAGCTCTTCAGCAGTGTCAGTGTGCATCAGCAATGCCACTGTGCAGAGCAGGAGAGGGTGATTCTGCCCTGTGGTTTTTGTCCCAGCCCTGTGCCCAGGGAGGTGGGCAGGGGGTCTGGCTCTGGAGCTGCCTCTCAGTGGCAGGCAATGCTGGGCAGTGTTGGGGGGAGCGTGTGGGGTGCCCCCCGGCCTGGGAAAGCTGTGTCTGGTTTGCTGCAAAGCCCTGAGATGGGCTGTGAGTATCTTGCTTGCAAGGAGCTCTCTATTAGGTGTAGCCACGTTGCCTCCTGCTGTGCTCGGCCAGCTTTGCTGGTGGCATCAACCCCGGCAGCTCAGTCCCTCCAGAGAGACCGGCTGGAGCAGCATCCCCCAGGTGAGAGCTGGGCTGTGTGAGGGCTCCCTGGGGGAGAGCGGTGAGAGGCTTCCGAATGCAGGAGGGAGGCGGATGCTGCGCTCAGGACACAGCTGATGGAGTCCTGTCCCTCTCCCTGACACTCTCACTGTGCCCACTAGTGAGAGCTCAAGGGCAGGACAGGCAGCGATGCCTCCTGGGACAAGCACACGGCTTTCTGCAGAGCACTGCCAGGCAGGGAGAGAGAAACCTCTGCGGGCACAGCACTGGTGGTGTCACAGCTGGTGGCAGCTGTCCTCAGCAGGGGGATGTGCCCGGGGACCGGCTGCTGCTGCAGCCTACAGCGTCCCTGACTCTGTCACCCCCTCCTCGCAGGGGGGGTAGAAGTCCTTGGTGCTGCCCCCGTGCAGGGGGAGGCCGGAGGGGCCGGCGTGGTGGCTGTGGCTGAGGATGGTGGTTTTCCTGCTGCAGAGGCTGCCGGTGGACACCTGCCTCCTCAGCCCAGGCTGGGGGCTGCCCCAGCAGGACAGGCAGCGTGCTGCGTCCTGGAGAAGGTGCCCACTGAAGAACATGTAAATCCAGGGGTTGCAGCAGCTGCTGAGGCTGGCCAGCAGCATGGTGATGGTGAATGCCACGTTGCTGGACTCTGGGAAGGCAAAGGAGAGCGCTGAACCATCCACTGGGCTGGGGCAGGGTGCCAGTGTGCAATGGGCAGGACCCTGGGGGCTGTTTTTGGCCCAGGCATGTGTCCTTCATCCCATTCCTGCCCTGTCTAACTGGGGTTTCTTTAGGCAGGAGTTTGCAGTGTGGCAGGCAGAGCTGGGCTCTGGCTTGGCTGAGAGCTGCAGATGGGTGATGTACAGTAACAGGGGTGTGCTGGAGCATCTCTGTGGGGAGGGTGCTGGGAGATGAGACCCAGCAGCTTTGGGACCTTCCTTCAGCCTGTTTTCTGACCAAAGCATCTCCCAGACACCTTTCAATCTTGGATTAAGATCCTTCTACTCACAGACAGGCCAGGAGAGATGCTGAAAGCTTCTAGGAGAAGCCAACCTATGGAATCAGAAATCCACTTCTGAGCCCTCTGCAGCTGCTCACAGCAGCCTTAGGGACACTCCATGCTGCGTGCCAGGGACCTGCTCCAGCAGCACAGCTGCTCTGCCAGGCAGAGGACAGGAGCATCAGGCGCAACTAAAACCCTCCAAATTCCCACATGAGGGAAGAAACACCCACGGCAAAGGTGTTCATGCAACACCTTTACATGTTGCTGTAGGTGATGGTCAGAAGCTGTGGGTTTTCTG
>VZTU01027826.1:365641-375814 GCA_013400835.1 Zapornia atra | reverse complement strand
CCCCCACTACTCACCATCGTCAGGAGCATCCTCATCCCACACCGACCACATCTGCATGCTGAAGAACGGTGCCCAGCAGGCAACGTAGGCCACCACGATGACAAAGGTCATCTTCACCGTGCGGATCTTGGCCCGGGAGATGGTCCGCACGCTGCTCACCCGGGAGGGCTGCCCGCTGGGGCACTGCCCGCCCTTCTCAGAGCAGCAGGGAGCAAGGGGGGAAGCTGCTGTGGGGACACCGGTGCTGGGGGCGCTGCTCTGGGTCTTGCCCTTGAGGTTCTTGCAGATCTCGTAGCAGATGAGGCTGTAGCAGACGGTGAGGATGCTGACGGGCAGGATGAAGATGCACAGTGTGGTCCAGGTGATGTAGGCTCGTGCTCCCCATGGGTACCTAAAGTCTGCCCAGCAGTCCAACACCCCCGAGCCCTGGCGCACCTCCCGTAGGGAGAAGATGAAGATCTGGGGCAGGCTGAGCAGGCAGCTGAGCAGCCAGGTAGCCCCGATCATCACGTAGGCCTGGCGGCTGGGCTGCTGCAGGGTGCGCAGCGGGTGGCACACGGCCATGTAGCGGTCCAGGGTCATCGCGATGAGCATGTAGGTGGAGGCAAACATGCTCAGCACCTGCAGGTACTTGACTGCCCTGCAGAGTGGGTCTGGTCCCAAGAAGCGGTATGTCACCTCCCAGATCAGCTGCGGCAGCACCTGGAAGAGCACAACGCCCAGGTCGGTCAGCCCAAGGTGCAGGATGAAGAGGTGCATCCGGCTCATCTTCTTCCTCAGGCGGTACATTGCCAGCAGCACCCCCACGTTGCCCACGGTCGCTATAGCCAGGATGGTGGCCAGCACCCCGATCTCTGCCTTGGCCAGCTCCTCATCCCGGGTGTGCAAGAGGGTCAGGTTGGGAGCCCCTGCCAAGGTCTGAAGGCTCAGCAGCTGCTGGTTGTGCCTAGGCTGCATGTGGTGAGTGTTGTTCCAGTCCCAGCCTGGCTCCATTCCTTCAGGAAGCGCTGCAGGAGCACAGGCAGCTGTGATGCTGGGCTCTCAAACCCTCTTCCACCTCCTCAGGGCTGAGCTCTCCGGGTCAGCGCTGTCCCTGAGCTCTGCTGCACCAACAACTCTGTCCCTGGCTGTCAGGGCTGGATGTAACTAGTCCTGTGGCCCCCAGCACCAGTGCAGCTTGTCACCTCCTCTGCCTTGTGCCCTTCAACATGGTGCTAATCCCATGCTCAGGATATGCAAATATTCCCAATAGGCAAAGAGGTGGGAGAGCTCCTGGCTCAGCCCTTGATCCTTCTCTCACCTGCACTAAACGTTCCCAAAGCTTCACTTCTCCCTGGGCTGCTCATCTTGTGCATCCCCTCTCCACCCAGTGCTGGCAGACTGAGGGGAGAAGGGGCACCCCCTTTCCAGTGCCAAAAAGCTACAGAGGCTGCATCGTGCTGGCTGTTTCATCCCAAGAATAGTAAGAGCCAGGTGAGTGGTGTCCGTGCCTCTGTGGGAGACTGTGTGTGTGTGTGTGTCTGTCTGTCAGCAGCAGCTCTTGGTCGCTGTGTCTGTCTGCCTGGGTCTGGTTTTATAGCCCAGCAGCTCCCCTCCCTGCCTGGCTCCAGGCTCCCAGCTCTGCCAGCGCTGGGTGGATGCTGCAGTGGGTAGGTGAGACCTGGTTCTACCCCCAGCAGTGCTCTCAGGGGCTGGAATCACTGGGGGCTTTGACCAAATGTGATTGCTGGGCAGGAGCCAAGGCTGGGAATCCTGCTGACAGCACAAAGTCTGTCTCCTGTCCGTAGCATTTCATCATGGAAATGCCTTTTGTGGTTCAGGGTAGGAAAAAACCAAGATTGGGTCATTTTGTGCTGGCTTGAAGGCTATAAAATTAATGGTGTTGCAACTGCTTCATGGGAGCTTGGGCTCCTCTCAGTCCTGAGGGCAGGAATGAGGGCTGGGAGTTCCTGGTATCTGAAGCTACTTCTGATGCCAACTCAGCTCAATGAGCCTTGAATGCCTTCCCCCCTCCTACACCTCCTGAAAATACAAACTGCTGGGAGGTCCTGGTTATTCCAGGCCTCTAGACTCCTACCTCACTCTTGTCACAACTGTAATTCCATGTGGGACTGTCCATTTTTCTTCCAACTTGGGGAGTTTGGAAGCTGCAGACTCGATGTAACCTGGTTGTCATCGTGGTGCTTGTGAAGAGTTCTCAGCAAAGTAGGTTAGCACAGGACAGGAATGGTTGGACTCAATGGTCTTAAAGGTCTTTTCCAACCTGGTGACTCTGTGAAATGCCCAGAATTATTAAACTGTCTGTACGTGGGCCTTGGTTTAGCCCCTGCACTGAGACTGGGGTCTCAGAATTCCCAGATTCACAGAGCTATGGGGGTTGGAAGTGTCCTCCAGAGACTGAGTCCAACCCCCTGCCAAAGCAGGGTCCCCAGGACAGGTCACACAGGTTACCCTCCAGAGGGAGAAAACTCTGCTGTGTTTTGGGGCAGAATTATCCATCATACAGCTCTGGGAACTGAAGATGGGAGCTCCTGTGACTTTAAGGTAATTAGAAGCCAGATGTGTCAGTGTCCCCCCTTTACCTCCACCCTTTCCCTCACTCAGATTTGGTTTTTTTCCATTTAATTAAAACCTCTGAACCTGCTTAATATTGGTGAGTGTGTCTGGGCGCATAAATAAACATGTTAAACACATGGCAAATCCCCCAAAGCACTGCCTGTGGGGGGGGACACTGCCTGTGGGGTGGGGACACACTGCCTGGCAGAACATGCTGCCTTGATTTTCATGGGAAAATCCATGTGAAGCTGTAAATATTGACAAGCAGCATAACAAGAGCTGATGGGGTTGTATTAGAGCTGAATGTTGAAGCACCAGTGCTATCAAACACAGACTGGGGGGGCTGAGCTGCTGTCTCTGGAGGTGCTGTGACTTTGACTCAGCCCAGCTGGCCTTGGAGCATCACTGCCTTCATCTTCACAGAGTCACCAGGTTGGGAAAGACCTTTAAGATCATTGAATCCAACTGGTCCTGTCCTCTGCTAAACCATCTCTCTAAGCACCTCATCTACTCATCTTTTAAACACATCCAGGGATGGTGACTCAGCCCCTTCCCTGGGCAGCCTGTTCCATGCTGCTCCTGGCACCTCTGCTGTTTGGGGACAGCCCTGCCCACCCAAACACCCCTAGTCTCCCCAAACCATGCCCAGAAACATGTGTGGGCCCCCTCAAAGGAGCCAAGCCAGCCAGAGCACTGGTGGTCTGCTCCCCAGCATGGTCTGCAAGGTGGTCCTGAGGAGCCTTGCAGGCTGGTGAGGAGCAGCAAGGGGTTTCCAAAGGGTAAAATAAACCCAGTCCTGGGGGGTTATTGCAGCTGATAACTCTTATTACAGTTTCCTTTCTCCTTCCTGCTTTGCTGTGTCTTCTCATTTGACCGGCACCGTGGAAGCAGCCTGCTTAAGCAGAGGAACTGCCAGAGGAAGAATTGAAGCTACAGGCATCTTCGAGGTAGCAAATTACTTGTTTATCATCCTTGGGTTCTCCCCGTTGGTTTCCTTGTACAGCCAGGGATGTTTAAAGACTCGAGCAGCTGTGAAACGCTGCCATTTCCTTCCCTCCCTCACCTCCTTGTGCCGGTATCATCATTAGCATTTAAACCCCACACAGCCAGAGTATTTACAGCCTTAAAATCGATGATAAAGGAAAGCCAAAAATTACATTTTGAGGCTGGAAAGAAATGGCTTTTTCTTGTCCTCTCCTGACTGGCTGCTGCAGGGAAAATCTCTCTGTTAGCTCTGGACCGACAGACAGACAAGCTGGCAGGGATGGGAGAACTCTCCCTGGGTCAGAACCGCCCCCCACAAGGCAGCAGTGACGCCGTGGGGATGGTACTTGGCTTTATAAAGCCGGGGTCTGCTCTGTGGGTGGGATTTTCAAGCCCTGCAGCCTATAAAGAGATGTTTTGTGTTGTTTCTAACAAACGCCTGGCTAGGGAATTTGCGTTGGTGGCATGGATAGCTCGCAGGGTCCAGCCCAGGCTGTGTGGGGAGGGGACAGGTTTGTGTGGTGCTCAGCTGGCAGGATGGGTGCTTGGGCTGCTTTGGGCGTCAGTGCCAACAGCCACTTCAGCCCATGTCACCCTCCAGCATCTGCAGCTGAAATTGGGGCTGCAGTAGCATCCCTGGGCACAGGGATGCTGGAGATGAGCTGCTCCAGGGGTGGAGGGGGGAAACTGCTGCTCCTACCCCCCTCTGGTGCAGACAAAGATGAGGATGGGATTCCAGACATGTTTAATTGAAAATCCCAGTACGGGGGGGTTAGGGGGGGAGCAAAGAACAACCTTTCCATGACCTCAGAGGTCTGCTGTGTATACTGCTCCCCTTCTTGCCTGATGGAAATGCTGCAGCCGTTCAGAGCCCATCGCCTTTCAGGTGAGAGGAGCATCCATCAGGATTATGAAACGAGAGGAGCAGCTGCTTCAGGGCTGTATATTAGAAAAGGATGAATCAGAGGGAAAGTGTCTGCAGCGATCTCTGCTCTCCCTGCTAAAGCAAAGTTCAAGGCTTCGTGATTAAAGGTGGTTCTTGCCTGTTTGATAGCCAGGGCCGTGCCCTGATACAGGGGGAACTTCTCTGTGACTGCAGCTGCCTCGGTGGGACCCACTGAGCGACCAGCACCAAGGTCAGCTGTCCCATGCTGTTAAAACACTGAGTATTTCTTATTTACCCTGATGTTATTACCTGAAAAACTGTTGGACTGTCAAGCTGAGGGGCTGGAAGATGCTGGGGGATAAATTCATGGGATCAGGAATGGCTTGGCTGCTGGAAGTACCGCTGTTGGACAAGCCGCTTCTCCTAAGCTGTTTGAACAACCTCCCCCCTTTTCCTGCTCCCTTTTTGTCCTATCCCCCCCATGCACAAAATAAGCCAAATCGAAGCGTGTGATGGGCAGTTTCACTAATCAGCTCGACACACTCGACAGAGAAAAGGTGCTGGTGGAATTACTTCCTTCAGCTTGTGTGAAATGTGGGTTTGTTGGGTTTGGTTGGGTTTTTTTGCCCATCTTAGTGTGTGAAAATCTCCTAGGAAACGTAGCCCTAATGGTGTGCCTCCTCCCTGTGCCGCAGCTTCTGCAAGCCAAGCAGAAAGCTGTGCTCTAAATACGCTGCCTGCTTCCCCTAATTAAATGGCTGCGGGCAGGAGATCCTTGGAGTGTTGATGGAGTTGTAACACCGGGATGCTGGCTTTGTTTGGTGGTTTCTTGCTGTAGTTCTTGATATTCAGGCATCCGTGGCTTGTCACCATGCTCTGACTCTGATCCTCGCTGCTGCAGGAATGCCTGGGGTGGTGGTCCCAGGTGTGGAGGGTGGGGAGAACCAGAGCTCTGTGTGCCGAAGGAGATGCTGCCCCAGATGTGGGCACGCTGTGAAGATGCAGCTTCAGCCCTTTAGATACCAGCAGTGGGTTTGGTGAGGGGTGACAGCCCACCGGGGTCCTTCCCCTGCCCACCAACCCACCCTGCCCAAGGCTGTGGTGCTGCCGGGTCTTGTTTGGAAACAGGCACCAGCTTTGAGGGCTTGCACAAGCGTGGTGAGCCCTGCAGCTTCATTAACACCCACCCACTCACGGCCTCTGCATCCTTCGGTTACCACAGGAGTAGTTAATCCTCCAACTGCTCTTGTCTGGGCTCTGGGGCAGGCAGAGCAGCAGGATGGGAGCCCTGGGGAAGGGAGTTAATGCTGTTTAATCCTCTCCCGATGTGGGGTGGCTGTGCAGAAGGTGATAAAGTACAGTGCTGCACGTTGTGTGCTGCCTGCCTGGGAGGTGGGCGGCTGGGGTCACATCAGGCAGCCCGGGCCTGTTACCGGCAGCAGCCTCAGCGCCCAGGCCGCTGTGGGAGCGTGTGCTGCCAGCTGGGATGGGATCTGTGGGATGTGTCTGCACTGAGCTGGGCTGCCCTTGTTCTGCAGGGATCCCACAGACACCGTTCCCCAGCCCCTGGGATGTGGGATGGATGGTTGTGGTGAGGATTTAGGACCGTGCCCACTAATGCCAGTGTTATAGTTGGTCATCCAGCGTGGGTCCCTGCTCCAGTGTTCAGGGGATTATTCATCTCGATGGGAAATCAGGTTTAAACCTCCCAGAGATCCACGAATAAACATCTGAATATTCTTCTGTGTATCAATTTTTATTTTCTAACCTGAAGCTCGACCTCTGATTCCTTTCAGGCCCTGGTGAAGAACTGGCAGGGACTGGTGTCTTTGGCTTACAAAGCAGGAAGGTTGTCCATCTGTTTCTGAAGAGCTCCTTGCAGACCGGGACCTCCCTGGGGAGACAGTGGTTGTGACTGAGAACAGTTGGTTGCTTTGGTGGCAAAGCCAGCAATCTAGAGCTCTTATAAAAGCTGCTCGTTTTGCTTCATGCTGATTGCCCAATGAGCTACTCGAGCAGCACGGAGATTATGTTGCCCCCTCCTCAGAAATTGATTTTAAGAAGTGGCTGAGTTGGTGCCTCGAATTGCTGGATAAAGGGAAACGAAGGTAAAAGCCATCAGGCAGGGGTATAACTCTCATTTTCCTCACAGATCATACATTGAAGGGGTTGGATTAGTCTGTGGCAGAGTGTTTAACGTTACCAGACTTTGTCCCCGACTCTTCCCTGCAGGCACAGCACTAATTGCCAAGGCATCTCTTAAAGCTGTTTTCCTATGCACTTGCACAACAGATTTGTGAGGCTGTGAGGATGTACTTAGCGCTGCTGTGAGCGGGAAACGTTGCCCCTGTGTTTCGGGATAATGACATTTTGGAACCTGCCAACTGCATCGTTTTATCACTTCCAATTCAGATGATCTGTGGATCAGTATTTTTGGCTGTAATGGATTATCACTTCATCACGGAAGCAAATCACAGCCTGTAGCGAGAGCCTGCTGGTAGGGAAACTACAGCCTGAAATCAATGATTTCTTCACTGGCCTTTACATTATCTCCCTGTCTCACCGAGCTGCTGTCGTCTAGAAAATGAATCAAATTAACATGCAGGTCAAGCATCAATGGGTGATTTTTTTTCTTTAGGTTTCCTGCATGGGCAGGAGGAGAACACAGGTATTGCTCCAACAGCAACACAATGATTACAGCTGCTGAGCATCCCATCTTCAGGGGGGCTCGCATGCTGTGGAGCCGCAGTGGGTGAGCGTGGGGAATCACAGGCTGTGTTTAAGGGTAGAGGGGACAGATGTTTGTTGTTTCATGTGTTGGTTGGCTGAAGTATTACAGGGTTCTGCTTAGCAAAGGGGAAAAAAAAACCCCAAACCCAGCCCAAAAACCTGAGAGAGACCATGTGCTGATGCTCATCCTGTTGTTCCCAAATTAGATGGGGATCCGTGTGCATGGTTCTGCCCCATGCCTTTCCCAGCCCTGGATTTTGTGTGTTTAGCAGCTAAGCTGTGCCTGGTTGTATCCAAGGGGCTTCTCCCTTACTATGGAGCCCCAAAGGGACATCTCCATGGAGTCTGGGACCATACCCCAGACTCAGGAGACCCGGTTTGTTCTCCTTGCAGATCATTCCCATCAATTCAGGGCATTGAATCCCTCGCCGAGGCTTAGCGAAGCATCGCACCTGTCGCACCGAGGTGAGAGCAAGCACAGCCTCAGCACAGGGGGATTTACAGCTAACTGTGGGGCTAAGATGAGATGTGAAAATCGCTGCTAAACCCCTGGGGTTTAGCCAAGCAAGGAGACTTGAACCTGTGCCTGGTGCCACAGGTCCAGAGCTAATTGTTAGCTTCAATGGTGAGACTTGAAAATAATTAAATTAATGTCAAAGCCCTCAAAAGCTAATTGGGAAAGGATTATCCCAGGAGGAAACCAGAGATGCAGAGGGAAGGGACAGCTCCCTGATGTGAACTGTGCTCTGTGCTTCAGCGGGTGATGAGCCAGATGCTGTTTTCCCTCCTGGTGACCTGCGTGTAACAGAATCTCCTGCAAGTCCCAGCAGCCAGGCCGGGTTCTCAACAAACCCTAAACTCAACTTACAACCTCTTGGGAAACCTGGCATCTCATGAGATGTCTCGTTGGATGCCAGGGGGGGAGCAGAGCAGCTCTGGCAGTGCAGGAGTTTCTGAGGGGAGTGGTAACGCCGGGTGATTCCTGCAGCAGCAGTTGGTATCTGGCTTCACGTGTTGTTGATCCTGCGAGTGTGGGTTTGTGCTGAGTGTGGGAACAGTCTCTCTGCCTTTAGCAGGAGCAAGTGCAGCCTTTTGCTCTGCTCAGGGATAATTCTCCCATTCCCCAACGCTTCGCTGCAGGGGGCCAGCAGCACTCTTCTCATCTGCCCTGCTTGAAAGACCACGCTCAGGATAGAGGAGCAGGAGGTATTGCTTGGGAAGTTACAAAGGTCCCCAGAGCCCTGGGCAACCCCATTCAACTAATATCCCAACTTCTGACAGCCAATATCCACCGTCCTGCCCCAAAACTAATTAATTTTATACATGAGTGAATTTAACACCATCATTTAGCTCTGTCTGCTGGTGGGGACTTTGAAGTACAAACTGATTATGCAGGGAACAAGCTGGGAGCTGGTTAATAAGTTCCGACACAGTGTGTGCTGCTGGGAGGTCGTGGTAGATTAAATGTAGAGTTTTATTGTTGTTTTGTCTTGAACCTCAGCTTAGAGACAAGGGAAGGAGCAGAGTCTGTCACCAGAGAGAAAGAGAAATGCAATGACAGCGTGGGGAAACGTTTCAGAACTACACAAGCACTAACGATCGGGACCTGCATCCCCTGAAAGCCTCATCCTTCACCTCATTTCCTTGGATTTGCTTCACTTCAGGCAGGCTGGTTGTTAATGGAGGAAATCAAAGCTAATCAGCTCAACAGTTGTGCTTCTGTGGGGTGAGATGGTTTGTCCTGAGCCAGTTTTGGCTGAGGATGCTGGGGCCAGGGGTGTGTTGAGAGGTCTGGGCTGGTCCTGCCCCAGCACTTCCAGGGGCAGAGGTGTGGGTGGTCCCAGATTTTGTTACACAAGGTTCTTCCTAACCTGAACAGCTGGGGTCTCTGGATGCTCTGTGCTGGTGGTGAAGGGCACCTCACTGCCGAGCAGCAGCAGTGGCCACTCCAGTCTGGGAAATGCAAGATAAGCTCAAGCACCCACCCTGACACTTGGTAAAACAGCACAAGCTTTCGGACAGCCGAGGTAATTGCCTTTTTCTCCTTCCAATCTCGCAGTAGGGGAGGAGGGGACAGTAGAGGAGTGGAATTGTGATGGGGATAGACTTTTAATTGTAGTTGTTCCTGCACAGTGCCTGAGGATGGCTTGTTTCCCGGAAAGCTGGGCAGTGCAGGGTGGATGCAAACTTAAATCAAAGCTTGTGAAGCCCTCAGTGAGTTTTTGGATGTTCTGAAATCCTGATGTGCTTGATTATTGTGCTAAAGGCCTTCTCTGGGTGACCTCTCAATAACCGTGTTCTTTTTGATAGTCGGGAATGGGTATGGAGTTACTTAATTGGGTGTAAATTCTCTCCCCTGCCTGTTATTCAGTTGATGGCTCTTTCTGAGAGAAAACAGGCCAGTAAGTATGCGCTGAACTCCAGTGCTTGTTCCAAGAGAAGATGTTTGCAGCGGGAAGCCAAGTCCCAGTCATCATATTCTCCAGGGGTTACTCTGGCTTGGCCAGTGAAGGAGAGGTAACGGCAGTTCCAGTATTCTGAAGCTATTTCGGTGAAGGGCAGACTTTCCATAGCCACAAAGTCAAAACACAGCTGCAGAAGGGTTTGAGAAGTCGAATTAAGAGACTCACCAGAAGAAATCTCCAGCAGAGACTCTAAACGAACCGTTTCTGAGCCCTCAGAGGCTCTGCTTTTCTCCTCACTTGTTGTTTTGCTGGTGGAGAAGGACCTGGGAGGGGGATCGGCTGCGGCCAGTGCAGAGAGGGGATGATGTGAGTGGCGAGTCGCCTGCCCGGCACCGGCTGGTCACGGCCCGGAGAGCAGCATTCGGGTGCCGCCGAGCTGCCCCGGCCGCAGTTCTACCCCGTGATTCGTGTTCTGGTGGGTTTGGAAGAGGTTAATTAAAGGAAGGTCATTAAGGCAACTTGCGGGGCGGCGGGCGCGCTGCCCCCGCGCTCCGGCAGGTGGCGCCGTGGTGCTGGGTGCCGGGCGGCGGCGGGGGGGGTGTCCGGGGAGGG
>VZTU01027826.1:351210-365401 GCA_013400835.1 Zapornia atra | reverse complement strand
GGGAACAGACAGGCCGGTTCTGCTGGAGGGCTTGGCCGTGCTGCTGGGTGCGATGCTGGGTGCGATGCTAACCCAGGCTGCAGCCGCTGCTCCCGGGCCGGGAAAAGTCCGTCCGGCTGCTCTGCTGCCCCCGGGGCTTCTCTGCCTTCCCCACGAGTGCCAGGGAATTACCCCTCGGTCTGCTGCTCCCCTTCCAGACGTGGCTGCAGGCGGATGCTGGAAAATGGTGTTTGGCGGTCTGAGGGCACAGGGCAGCGGGAGGGGGCTGTGGGGTGTCCTTTCACCTCCTGGGCACCACAGCGTTCAGAGCATGCAGGGGCTGTGGTTCAGCTGACCCCACTGTTCTGTCCTGGCCCATCTCTTCTGGCTGGGGTTGCACCCAGGTGTCCTCCAAACCGTGGTGGCACACGGGGTCAGTGCCGTGTCTGTGCTTGGGCAGAGGGCAGGGACTGACACCCCTGACAAACACCGTTGCCAGCGTGTGCCCATGAGCTGTTTTACCTATTATTTTGCTAAAAGACCTCTACTGCTTGAGTCCCTTCACAACGTCCAAGGGACAGGTGACTTCAGCCCTGTGTAAAGCTGCGCCCTGAGCAGATGACATGGTCTTCACCCAGCTCCCAGTGCTGCTGCTGAAGACATTTGCTCTCCCAGTCCGTGAGTCCGTTACCACAGACAAAGTATGTCTGATGCCGCTGGGTCAGGATTTCTGGGTAATTAAGACTCATCAGGCAGTGTTGTTGCCATTGCTTTCCCACTAGGTAATTCCTTGGCCAAATCCCTTGTAAATGAGACCCAGGGCTTTGCCCCGAGACCGCCTGCCATGACATTCCTTTGGTTACACATCAGCAGCTAAACATTTTGGAGCTGGTTGGGAAATTTTCACCAGTTTAACAGGGTGATTTGGTTGAGATTGTTTTGTTTTTGCACATGTGAAATGTCTGGATTGGTTTTTTTTTTCCTTGTGTCTGGCAGGAGAGTTGCAGTCGGGGAATATTCATACACAGATCTTGCTGACTTTCCTCAAGCTGGTTTAGTTCCTAGCCATCAATTGTGGACAAGGATCATCTCTTAGGCGCTTTGGACCGTGAGGAGAATGGGTAGGGTTATTTCTGTGGCTGGCTGGGGATGTGAGACGCAGCCGCTGTCCTGCTGTGTGCATTAGCCATGCCCACGCCATGCCAACCCGATTTCTCTCTCTTCACCTTTCCCCAAAGCTTCTGACACAGCCTGTGGCTCCAGGAGGACTCAGTGATGAGGAACAGGAATATAAACCGCCTTTCTTTTGAGTGTAATAGTGTCATTTCTTTAACCTCTGCCTCATGCCTCCAGAGTGACTCCAGGCTTGGCCCCGCATCTCACAGAACTGATTTGGCATTCTGAGGAGAGCTGATGTTTTTGGCTAGTTGGAGCTTCTGATAAATGTTGGCACAGCTGATTTATTGTCTGACTCTGTTCCCAAGGAGACCACATATGTAGCGGTCTGAGATAAGCAGCTTATAACCTAAAGGTGAATGCCTTAAAATATCAGTGTCCCTTTCTCTCCTTCCATTGATAACGAGCTCTTGCTTTTCCCCTGCTATCTTTATTTCCCTCCGCTATCAGAGAATTAAATACGTGGTGTTGTGTGGAGGAACCTTGCTGTCGGTACAACTGGCTGCAGTTAGAAATTCAATGGGTTTTCTGTTATCGCTCTTAATGTGAGTTTCTGGAGCGCCTCGCGTGCGGGCTGATGATGGCTGTCGTGCTGAGACCCAGAGCTGGAAGCCCTACAGATCATCATGGGATGCGCACACGTGTCTATTTGCCATACTACCCCCAGCTCTGTGTGTTTGTGCGCATCACCCTCCTCCTCTAGCGACTGTGCCTTGGTTGGAAGGCATCACGCTGTTGTCCTGCTCCGCCACGTTCAACCTGGGGCACAACTGGTGATGGTGGAGACCTCGTGCTGAGGATGTCAAGCTGTGTGACCTCGGCAGTAGGAACAGTGTCCTGATTGTTCCCTGGCTGTGCCATGAGCAGTGTCTCTGGAGTTAGCTGTTTGGCTGTAACCATCTCCCCTTCCACCAGGCGGAGAGACTCCCTCACGGAGACTGGAGATCCAAGTGCTCGCTGAAGAGGGACGGTAAAGCACAGGAGCTGAGTCCCTGGGTCTGTGCTGTGGCATCCAAGCCTGTGTTGGTGTGGGGTTTCTGCTCTTCAAAGCTAAGACATGCTTGGTTGATATCTTAATATCTTAAAATATCTTAAGAGTGGGACACAGGGGGACATGGGCAGCCTCTTCTCAGTGTCTGTGGGGACAGGACACAGGGCGATGGCCTCAAGCTGGAGCACAGGGAGTTCCACACCAATCTAGAGAAGAACTTCTTCCCAGTGAGGGTGAGGGAGCCCTGGGACATGCTGCCCAGGGGGGTTGGGAGTCTCCTTCTCTGGAGAGATTCCAGACCTGTCTGGATGCTGACCTGTGTGAGCTGTCCTAGGGACCCTGCTTTGGCAGGGGGGTGGACCTGATGAGCTCTGGAGGTCCCTCCCAACCCCTACAGCTCTGTGATGCTGTGATGTCTCTTCTCCCTAGGTCGTTTGCAGTCCAAACTTGTTTTGAAAGAGTGAATTGGGCCAGGGTGAGTTTTTGTGGGGGAGAGGTAAGTGACAAAGAGGGAACCTGTTCTTTTCTAGCAGAGAAATGTTCAGACCGTAATTAATGTGTGTTTGCCATGCGTGTATGTGCACGCACACACCCAGGCACTGCTGCCTTTGATCCCTGCTGGGAGGCTGGGGAGAATATGGAGCCTACAAAATCAAATGTCGTTCAGGACAGAGCATGGGGATAACTGTGCTGTGTTCCCTTGGGCTTTGGGAAGCGGCAGGCTTGGATCTGCCTGGCATCTCTTGCTAGCCATTATCCCATGCAGTGAGATCTGGCTACTTTAAATAACCTGGGAAGGCTTTGGGAGGGGCAAGTAATGCTGCTTCGTTGTCGGATCAGGCAACTTACACCACAATTAATGCCAGAGCCATCAGTGCCCACATTTTGAAGCCCTTGGCAGGAGCAAGAAGAGGCTCAAGTGATGCAGAAAGAGTGGCAGGTTGTTATCAAAGTGCCTGCCGCCCTCCCAAAGCTGCTTGTTAATAACTCCTATGATTTTTGTGGTTGACTTACAGTGAGTGCTGCTCGATTTGCTGAGAATCACTTTGTGCCATCAGACTGACACTCAGGTAAGGGAGCAATTCGAGTTCATGCATCAGTGACATGCTTGTGTTGAGTCAGAGCTGGGATCCAGTTAATGAGATAAAAGGTTTCTGAACAGTGGCTGGTGCCAGGTGCTTTTAAGCAGTTTTAAAATTTGGAATAAAAAAAAAATAAATTGACATATTCTGCTGAATATGTGCTTCCTGACACTTAGGAGTGCTGCCTTCTGGTAGCAGGTGAGGTGGAGAGAAAAAAATGTATTTCTCTGAATTTTAAATCCTAAGCTACAAAAGAAAGTAATTTGGACTTGGGGTAAAATTTGAAGCAGAGCAAAATCTACTTCCAGTGTGGGGTCTGATTAAAAAGCTGAGTGGCATTGAGGAAAGTCTTGTGCTGGGCCTTTGCACAAGAGCGAATTGCTTAATATTTTCCAAACCTTTTAGGCAATCCTTACCATGGGAGTGGATGCTGGGGCAGGAGCTTTCACAGTCTTCCCTGAAATGGGACCCTGCCCTATTCCCTTATTTAACCAAATCATTCTGGCCTCACTGACCACCCTGTGAGGAGACCATGGCAGCTTTGGTGTTCTCGTGGGGTAAAACCACCTACTTTCCTCTCAGTGTCTACTCACACAGAGATGAACCTGGAGAGTAAGTGAATTGATAAGTTGCTCTAAAGCATTTTAAAACTTCTGTAATTAAAAGGGTTTAGATTGAGTATCCAGCACAATAACCTCACACAAGGCACGGTTTTACCTGACAGTGTGTTTTTTGAAGCCCTGTTCTGGCCACAGATCCTACCTGTGCTGCCTCTCAATGGTTTTGGGTCTGTAGCTTCACACGCTGCTTTTAATTTGGGCCAAAGTCTGCTCACAAGGTGCCAGCGAAGGCTGGCACTCTTCACCCAGAGCAGCTTGCTGCACGCTGCCTTGCAGCTCTTCCATTGCCAGTATCTGCTGGAAAAGCTTTCTGGTTGTGTTCCACAGGCATAGTGGGAATAACAGACCAGATTCATTCCCATTGGAGCTTTGCTAGTCTCAGAACTAAATATATATACGCTTATACTGTCTAAAATATATATATGCTTATACTTTTTAAAGTGAAAACAAATAAATTTTGCAATAAAAGAATGGCTACTGGCAAAACCCCTGAGAGATGTAGGCCAAGGGGGTGTGAGCTTTGTATTCCCAGCTTTCCCTGCGCCCTTTGGTCCCGAAACGGCTTTGCTTATCTGGGCAGTCTGTTGCTGGAGCGTGGCATTGGCTTGGAGAGGCAGGCAGATGACAGGAAAAGGCAAAATCTGCTGAATATTTCTGAAAAAAAGATTTAATTCTTCTTATCTTGCTTTTGTGAACGGAGCTCTGATGCGCTTGGTAGGCACGGGACCAGTCTCTTCAGCTTGGTGTTCCCACCTAAGTTAGGATGAGCATCCCCAGGCACCTGTATTTCCAGCGTTGTCTCCTCTGTTAGTGGAAATTTCCTTTTCCAAAACAGGCCATATGCTGGAGTGGGATGAACTAATAAGCTTCTGCCATAGCACAGCAGGGAAGGAGCCTAGCACGGCTGCAGTTACGTCGGAGCGGTACTGGGTTATTTTTAATTAGCACTTTCCTCCAGGAAATAAGTGTAGTCAGAGAAATGCAAAGAGATGGAGTCTTTTTTATCAGTATAACTGCCTGCACGAATCCCTACATACGCTGACATGCAGATGGCAGTGCCGAAGAGTGGTATGGTGCTAATTTCCCTTGTGTGGCATTACCCGGAGACATCAAGCTGTCAGGATTCAGACGACACAAGAAGCGAAGCACCGGAGATTTTGTTTGGCTTCTATCTGACCAGATCTCACCCCCGTTGTTGGTTTGGTGTGGTGTTGGGTGTTTTTTTCCCCTCGTGGCTGTCCAAAACGCAAGGCCTGCTTTCTCATGAGGGATCAGTGGAGTGCAGGAGTGACTGTGTTAAGCCCGTGTCACGCCTGCAAGATGACAAGAGACACCGCAGACAGCCAAGCAGCTAAAATGGTCCCCCCCCGGCTCATAGCTGCTTGGAAATGCTGATGCTTCCCCAGAGCGTAGCAGAGTTGATCTTTCCTGATGAGGAGAGGGAGTTTTGGGTGGCGCATCTCAACAACTTGGAGTTAATTTTCACGGGGGGTGTCCAAGGCAGACATCCTGCTCTCGTGTCTCATCGTTCCTGTTACGCTGCGTAAATTGAAGAGGGCATCTCAGGGGTGTCTGAGTGCTGCATCCAGAGAGCTTTGGAATAACCTGTTCTCTTGGTAGGCTTTTTATGGGTACTTGGCCAGAGGCTATATCCACTTTGTACGCCAGAGCAAGAGAAAATCCTAATAATGCCATAAAAATCCAGAAATGCTGGCATCAAGAAGAGTCCTTCCTGCAAGTGTGAGACCCCACCTGGAGCACTGAGTCTAGCTTTGGGGTCTCTGGGACAGGAAAGGCATGGAGCTGTTGGAGTGAGTCTAGAGGAGGTCATGAAGGTGATCAAGGGGCTGGAGCACCTTTCCTACAAAGACAGGCTGGGGGAGCTGGGCTTGCTCTTCCTGGAGAAGGCTCCAGGGTGCCCTAGTTATGGCATACAGGAAAGGGGGAGAGGAGACACCAGGAAGTGCAGGGACACGTCAAGGGGCGATGGCTTCAAGCCGAAAGAGGGCAGGGTTAGATTAGACGTTCAGAAGGAATTCTTTACTCTGAGGGTGGGGAGGTGCTGGCACAGGTTGCCCAGAGAAGCTGTGGAAGCCCCATCCTTGCAGGGTTCAAATCCGGGTTGGATGGGGTTTTGGGCAGCCTGACCTAGTGAGTGTGTCCCCCCATGGCAGAGGGTTGGAATTAGGTGATCTTTGAGGTCCCTTCCAGCCCAAAGTGTTCTGTGATTCTATGAGATGACTGAGGATGTACATGGGAAGAGCAGAATATGCTCATAGACTTGCAAATGCCTGTTGGGAGTGGGAAGAAATGATGCCCAGCTGGAGGAACAGGCACAGCTCGGTTCTCTGCCGTAGTCTTGGAGTCTCCTCAGCAGGTGTACACAGCTCGGGCTGTACTCTGACCTCTGATGGAGCCAGTGGTGCCGATCCCTCACCATCCCCTGGGCGCTTTGTTTGCAGTGTGAGTTCTCCAAGTCTACACGTCGCTCCGCTCGTACCACCTCTTGCGCAACAGGCACCCCTGGCTGTTGTGCTACACCAGCCTGTAGACACTCCCTTAATCCAAACAGCACACAAAGGCTGTTTGCTTGGGATCTGGGCTGTTCCTTGGGGTATGCTTTCAGAAACCACACGGACTGCAAATGTCATAAAATATGTAAGAGTGATCTCTCACGACAAAGTAATTGGGTGATTTATAATAAATGGCTGTTTTACTTGACTTTGGAAAGCATGCCAGCTCTTGCATGCCAGAGAAGAGTAAAAAATAAAAGACAGCTCAGTAATTTCTGTCTCTTGTCATAGCACTCTCCCTCAGATTCCAGGTCCTGTCCTAGGAGAGGTGGCCCATCTGGCTTCGAGGTGGATGAGCTGCATTCCGGCCTGTGGAAGAGTCTTTCAAGTTGAACTTCCCTCAATAATCAACATATTGGTTTGTACTGATAGAGATTGCATACTGAATATCAGTACAGAATGATGCTTACCATGGTCCTTGCAGCACACTGTCTGCTTGGCAGCTGCTTTGCATCCTGCAGTTGGCTGCAGCTCAATGGTAAAAGAATTTTTAACTGTTTGTCATTGTAAAGCAGCCTGGGATGAATGGTGCTACGTGAATGTGAAGTTATGATTAGGCATCAATCTGTACTGGAATAATGAAGAATATTTAAATATGCTTTTTCTATTAAGTGTTACTTAATATGAAGGGGAATCAATGCATCACTGTCTTGCTCTGACTTTCTCCCACCCCTCCAGCTAGTATTGTGCGTTGCAGGAAAGAAGATGGTGCCGTGGTTATGCAGGTCCCTGTGATTTAAAAATCAAACCAAAGATTTATCCTTTGGAATTCTGGTTTCAAATAAGTCTATGACCCTGAACCTAGAAGTCTGTGTTTCACAATCTCTTAGAGCTGCAGAGCTGCCTGGGATTGAGCTGGGCACGTTGCGTGGCGAGGAGTGTGCCGTGGCTGATGCGATGACGGCTGGCTGCATCCCTCTCAGCTGCACTCTTACCACCAGGAGCCTTTGGGAGTCCTGTGAAAGCACTGACTTGGAGCCTAAAATGTAAGCCCCTTTGGTGTTTGATCCCTGCTGAGTACAACCAGGTCTGATTAGAGACACCAAAGTTCTTTAACCGCTTGTCTCGTGTACCTGAACGAGCAGAAGAGAAAGGCCTCAGGACTTGGTTCTTGTTCTTCAGCTTTGCTTTTGGCTTCCTTGGCTGCACAGTGAAGATCATGTAAAATTTCACTGTCAGATCCTTCCCAAAGGTGCTGACAGCTTTGTCAGACTGACCATGGCTCTGTGGGGAAGCTGAACCCCGCTGATGTATTCATTCTGGGAGCTGTCTCAGTGCTCAGTGCGCATAATGCCTTGCAACCATCACCCTTCCAACCGATCCACAGCAGATCCCAGGGCTGTGCTACAGCACCTGCATCTTGAAGGGTACAGAGGAAAATGCCCCATAAAGGAGAAACCTGTGTTTGTTTCATTTCAAATGAAGCTTTGGGTAGGCTGAAGTACTTGGGAAGGCTTCTAGAAATAACAGTCTGGTTTTGTGCCAGACACTTAGACAGATCTATCAGCCTGGAAGGTGCTTCCCTACCCAGGCTGATCCTTGGAAACTTATCCTGAAACATCAGGCCCCTGTGAACAGTGGCTTTACCACCATCTGCTTTGGAACTTGCTCTCAGTTTCAGATGGAAAGAACACAAAGACATGGTTAGTTTGGTGGGTTCCTGACAGCTGGAGCAATAGCTGGTGTTTGTTTACTTCATATAGAATACCTACAATGTCTCAGGGAAAAACCCACCCAAACAGACAGAACTTAAAAGTTGGCTCATTCTTTATTTCAAGCTGATGCCTGGTTGGGATGAACTAGCTCAAACAGGTCTGTGTAATTAAAGGAGTTCATAGTAGACCTTCCAGTTCTATGTGTATGCACAGATAGGGAGCAAAACCAGAATTATTGACTTGAGGTGAAGAAATTACAGTCCTCTCCTCCTGTGGGAGAACAGCTCTTCAGTTCAGAGGCGACTTGGAATGGGGAAGGATATAAATAGCCAGCGTTGAGCTTGTAGCAAAGCAGAATTATATTCTGGGGATTTTGTTTGGTTTTGTCTAAGTAGCACAACAGTTCAATCAGCTGTAATTCTGTTGGAAAAAATCTCTGGGCAAGTGGCACCTTGTGAGCTTAATGCTGTAGTCACACCCTGATCACGTTGTGTTATGAGAGAGTTAACTGGCTAAACACCACCCTAAAAGGGAGGTGATATTTTTTTGTCTCTAAACCAAACTCCTAGTAGTAAGAGCCTAATCCTTCAACCAGCTTAATACAAGATGCTCTTTCATCATTTTATCTGATGCCATTACACATCCATATTTATTACAGCCCAGAAGACTAGGTAGTCCAAAATGTATTTAATGAGCAGAGACAACACAGGAGGTCAAAACAAGACATACACACACATGTATATACACACATACCAATATACATTTAAATGGTGCACAAGAGGTAGTACCATTAATTAAGGAATATATAATATGCAGTAAAAATATGAAGACAATTCAGATCTGCCTTCCAGACAGCACAAGAAGCTATAGAATGATTTATACAGCATAAAAATGTACCCTGTTCTCTTACATGATTGTACCTTGAGTTTTCTAAAGGTAATCCCTTCAGGTAACGAGCTGAAGGGGACAGTATTTCATTTGTAAGTTAAAAGCTATGGCTTAACAACTCTGATAATGAACTTTGAATCCATTATTTCTTACAGGTCTGTGCTCTTCAGGATGTCAGGTTAGGCACAAACACCAAATGTTTAACCTGATCTCTTATCTTTTTATCCTCTAAAAAGATCTGGGCAGATGCCTGAGTTCTGGTTTGGAGGGATGCCCATCCTATCAGGGGAAAAAAATAACACATAGGACTGGGTGGATTTGATTGTGCAGTTTTAGACTGTGTTGTATTATATTAGACATTAATTAACTTCAGAATATAGGTTTTATCAGGGGAAAAGAAAGACTCAATCTCTACAGAAATATGATTCTAGAAGCACTGAAAGGTGAAGGTGGGAAGATGCTCTAAGTCAGCTCCCCAGGATGCATTCAGGAGCCTCATAGCGTGTCACAGAGAACAACCTGCTAAAAGCAGGAGAGCCAGACCAGAGAGCCAAAGCTCCACTACCTTAGGCCAGTTGTCCTGCAACTTTGTGTAGTCAGAATAGGAGCTGTGAGCCATGGTCTGTGTGCCCACAAAAGCAGAGCTCTCAAAGAGCTTTGTCAACCAGACTATTTTTTAAGATTTTTTTTAACCCACACTGAAAGCAACTGAACGACTTTGCTCTGTGAAACATGTTTCAGGAAAGAAGGAAAAATCCTCTTAAGGATTATCAACTGTTGAGACTTAAATGTAAAACCAAACCAGACTGAGACCTCAGTAAATGCATCTTCCATCTGCATTTCCAGATATGAGAGACAGCTCTAACCAAGGCGTGGCTCTTGTCAGAAGATACACATCAGCCAGGTCCAGGAGTCTAAGGAAGGCTGCAGGGAAAGAGGGAGATGAGACCTTCCTTTTTCAGGATCGTTTTCCAGATTTCCTGGCTTCCTGTGGTGTTTAAGCTCTGATGGGGCAGCAGGAAAAATAAAATAAATCCAAACCAAATAGGAATGTAATGAATCTGGGGCAGATACTGCAGTACTGTAGATAATGGCTATCTGATATACTCCTCCTCAGAGATGCAGGACGTGTCTTCATCTGTGCTTTCCTCCAGATCTGGCAAGTTGCCCCAGAGCAATACATTCACACCTGGTGAGAAGGAGGTAAGAAGATGGGAGGGGGAACAACTTATTTTTGGATTGTGACCTTATTTTTAAGTTGTACAACTGTCTAATTGTTGCAAAACCTGGTAAGTCACATTCATGTTAAATACATCTTGACTATTTCCTGGTATTCTTCCAAAGTCAACTTGTTGTTTACAGTGCAGTTCAAAGACTAGGTCCCTGCTTAACATATGTATTTGCATAGCTAATTCCCATAGCTATTGAGAACGCCCTCATGGCTGATTTATTTTTAAATGCATTGATCTGAAAGACAGGTGATGCTGAAAGGGTTGGACAGTAAGTTACTCCCATGTGCAAGGAGGAGAAATGATTTGTCAGAATTCTCTGCGCTCCTGAGGACTCAAGGCAAATTATGCCAGACACTTGGCATCCAAACACCACCCAGCTGAAGAAGCGAGCCAGCACGAGCTGTAACTTCAGCTTGAGCTAATGAGGACTCAGTTCTATAGGGTCAGAGTGACAACATGACTCACCCAACAAGAGTGCCCGTTGGACAGCTGCCTAATAGCGCAGTAAAGCCATACATACCGCTATAGATAGCAGCTGGTGGCTCTGTTTACACTACTTAGGATTTACTGAAGCAATATTCTGACTTCTGCCCACAAAAGGGATAGGTTAAGTTTTCTGATGAAGGTAAATTTCCACTTAGTTTTTCATTTACAATATAGTTACAACCACCTCCCCTGAAGTAGTTTGCACACAGAGCAATAGCCCAACACTCGCCTTATGCCTCCATCCACTGTGGAACCTCCCATGTGCTTTAACCATATAGAGATGCCCCCTTAGAAAAGGGGGAGTTAGAACTCAGGATTTCAGGGAAGAGAAGGAAAAGTACGTGTTCCTTACCAGAGGAGTCTAGCCTGTTGATGCCAAAGACTGCTTGGCTGTGGAACATCCAGAAGTGGCCATTATTGCAGGACAGCAGGCACGGTTTGCAGGGAGAAATCACATGATAGCCAACGATGTTACCACTAGAAAGACAAGCAAAGTGATGAGCAACACAAATGCCTGATGAAAAGATAGATGCTGTTGGTTCTTCCAGCTCAAACTAACATTCGGTAGCCCCAGTCACAGAGCATTTACGTAAAGCTCCTACTTTGATAAAGGGAACGTACTGAAACAAGCATCTTAAATATTTAGGGAACATCTGTCAGGAGTTACAGATCTAATTTTTAGATCTTTGGCACAGGGAACTATTTAGTAACCCCAATTGTGTAATCCAGAGCAGTTTACATACCAGCAAATGATGGGGTGGGGTTTTTTTTTCCCCTTGGTGGAGGGTTTTTTTTTCCCCTTGGTGGAGGGGGTTTTTTTTTTTGCTAGGCCAATGATTCCCTTGGAATCAATGTGGAAGTTCATCACGCACACAAAATCCATCTGTACGGAAGCACAGGAGGGTATCAGCAGTAGGAGCAATGAGACTGAGAACTCAGAAGTGGCATCTGCTCCCCGAGGATGAAACCCAGAACATGCATTTTCTACTTTGGAGGCCGCAGGTTCTGCTGAGAGTTCTGTTTCTCTACTTCTGTCTCAGCAACAAAGGGATGTGATCCTCTCCCAGCACCCACCGTTTCAAGCTGAACAAGGTAAAAGGCTTGATGACGAAGCTGGAAGGCTCGTCTCAAGTAACTGAGCTATTTGAGAGTTGTTGTCTTTACTCTTAAATACCAGGCATTAATAAAGAGGATAAAAGAACTCCAAGAACTTTAGTGACAGCATGTTCCATCTGCTAGCAACAACTCGATCTGCCAAGAGGATGTTCTATTAATTAGAATATGAGTAACTACTTCTTGCCTCGGCCTTATTCACACAATTATCTCTGTGTCGAAGCAGACATTTAATCAGGCAGGTGGCACGCAAGCTTCCCCATATCCTCTGACTACTGACAAGGTTGTCACACTTCCACTGGGGACTTGCACAGAAATAGACTGGCAGCCGTGCCCAGAAGTAGTGGGCTGAGTTTCTATCAAGCAGCGTTAAATCGGATACTGAGCAGACAATCTGTTCATTCATGCCTTAACTCTTGAGCTGATGGCAGTGGTCTAAGAGGGGGGAAGGTCGAACGGTGTGGCAGCAGGGCAGGTGTGCTTGCAGAGGGGCTGTTGTCACCGAACAGTGCTCTTACCACTTCAAACAGGCGATGTTCTTCAGCTTGCACTTGCAGATTTCAGTGAAATAGCAGCTTCCAATGAAGTCAACGGTACTAGGTGGGGAGAAAGCCAAGATAGAAAGGTTTGCATGTGATGACAGCCACAACTATAATGTTTTTATAATACAGGCTTGATGTCACAGAAAAGCCACGTCACCATTACAGTCTTGGGCAGGTTTTTTTTAACTTTCCAAGAGCATGCAATAACTATTTCCAATCAGCCACCAGCCCTACTCATATAGAAAGAAGAAGAGACCCATGAGGTGTTGCGAGGACGTCTGATGAGTCCTCCAAAATTAGCCCAGGAGGTTGGCACTGCTGCTCTCCAGGCTCACCAAGACTTTTACACCAGGCCCTGCCACCCCGTCAGCCAGAACCATGAGGATGCTGCCCTGGTTCCCGGCAAACCTCAGCTGAGCCTGTGGAACAACAGCTTAGAGGCTGGGGGCATTTCAAACCAAACCTTTGATTTCTTATCTCCTTTTCAAGCCCTGCTTTCTTATTAACATGTTATTTCGCAACCCTGATCTCCTGGGTAGTCAAATGTGGGCATGGGAAAGCTGCCGGCTCGCAGGGGAGTCGCGCCGGGAGCCGCCAAGATCAGGTTGGGGCTGTTTACAGGTGTTTATTTCCAGTTCTAATCTTTGCTGAAGGAAGGAGCTGGAGGAGCTCCCCGCGGCTCCCCCGCGAAGGGATCAGATCAGGTTCGGGCTTTAAAAGCCGAGGGACAGCCCGGCTCCCGGCCTGGCTCCCCTCCCGGGCCGAGGGACAGCCGGTTTCAGCTGGAAACGGAGGCACGGGTTGGATCGCGCTCTCCGGGGCCGTGTTCAGGGGGGACGGCTGATTTTGAAGGGGCTCTTCCCGAGGGGAGGCGAGGGCCTGGTCACCGCAAGGCTGAGGGGCTGCGGCGCCCGGGCCGGGCCTGCGGGGCTTCAGGGCTGTTGCCGTGCCCCGCCAGAGAGACCCTGGGGGGACCAGAGGGACCCTGTGAGGACCAGCCGCCCCCCGCTGCCCCCCAGGCCCGGCGCTTACCCCGAGGGCGGGATGTCGGTGGAGTAGAGGTCGATGTCGGTGTCCGCCAGCAGCACGGCCTTCATCCCCCGCGTGCTCAGCACCTGCTGGCAGAAGCGGCAGCACAGCACGGCCACGCACCGGTCCTCGAAGGTGCAGCTGCTGACCGACATGGCGGGCGGGAGGCCGCTGGGCTGGACCGGGCCAGACCCCGCCGACCGTCCGGTCCGGTCCCGTCCGGCAGCAACGGCCACGCTCCCACCTGTCAGTTTGAATTCCCGGCTTCAGTTTCCCATTGGGCGTGGGAGGCCCCGCCCTCTAGCTCTGATTAGCGGAGAACGCCAGCGGGACCCGCCCGCCCCTTGCGGGCCATTGGAGGAGGCGGGTGGCACCACCCCTACCGCCTGGATATTGGCGGAGGGGAACGCCTTTTCTTGCTCCCATTGGTCCAGCAGGCTGTTCCTTTTAGATGCCTCGCTCCGCCCCCTGCGCAATCCTCGGGGCGGAGGCTGCTGGGCTCGGGCAGGCCCCGCCCTGAAGGGGCGGGGCTATGGCGCCAAGCGGCGCGATGAGGGCGTGTTCCCAGCTGAGCGACGGAGCCGTCTGGTTGGGTAGGGCGCCCGTCGCTCTTATCTACGGCTCTCCGCTGATTGGACGCGCCGCTCTGCGGGGCGGGCGCGGCGGCGGGCCGGTGAGGGGGTCCGGGTGGCGGGCGCCAGCGGCTGGAGGACGCCTGGCTGCGGGAGGCGGCTCCGCAGCGCCCAGGTAATCGCCCCGCCCGGCCGCGGGTCCCCCTCCCCGCCTCCGCTAGCCCGCCGGGAGGCCCCGCCGCCCCCTTTCCCC
>VZTU01027826.1:302151-350867 GCA_013400835.1 Zapornia atra | reverse complement strand
CCGCAAAAATCCCTCAACTCCAAACCCTTCCCCCCCAAAACCCGCCGAAGGAGAAGCTGCGGCTGGAGCCGCCCCGGCGGGGACGGGGTGTGCTGCTGCTGCTGCAGCGGGGAGCTGCCGGGCTCGTCCTCCGGCTCCCGCCGCTGCGGGGCTGGGGCGGTTTTCCAGCGGGAGATGCTGCAGCTTGGCCGGGCTCTGGCTGCTCATCCCCCGCATCGCTGCTCATTTGGAGAAGCGCTTTCTCTCCGCGGGGGCTGGTTCCCCTCCCTCCTTTCGCTCCCCTGGGGGACCCCGCTTTCCAAACGAGCCCCTTCTCCCCCCGCCCCGCTTCTCCCCCGGGGCTGGCTGCTGTGCAGGCGTTTTCCCGTGGCTACCTGGCCGCGCTGCCTTCCCAGCCTCACGCTGCCGCTTTTAAAAGGGCGATTTGCAATGTCAGGGGCAGCTGTTCTTTGAACCGGGGCTTTCGGCTGCGCGTCTTGTGACCGCTGGCTGCGGGCTGCGATTTGCAAAATACGCTTATTTATTTATTACCGTCATTATCGCTATATTTTTTTGTTTGTTTGTTTGTTTTCTCATGCGCAGGCAAGCAAACCAAGGGGAAAAAAACCCGCCTGTCGCCCCCCATCTCCGTTCCTGCTCTCGCTGGGGGTTCGATCCGCATCGCCTCTGAGCCCTTTTCTTCTCCTTAAATAATAAAAAAACAGGCGAACCAAACCCACGCAAACCATGTTGTGCGGAAGGACTTCCACTCCCCGGCTGTGCTATTAACGTTAGGCATCAGGAAGAGCCTTTTTGGGGGCTGCAGGATCTCGCTAGTCTGATGCTGCTGCTCAAGGTTTTGGTGCAGGGAGACAAAACTGCTGCCTCTTCCACCCGCTCGCCTCAACATCTGCATTTCCCTGCTGCTGCCCTCCGTATCACACCCTCTCCCCATGGACTGATTTAATTTTTTGGGGGGGTTTTTTTGGGGTTTTGTTTTTTTTTTTCGGGGGAGGGGGGGGGAAGGACAAGAGGCAAATCAAGGCATTGCACTGAGAGGAGACACGCTGCATTTCCAGCTCACGTTCTGGTGGATCTGGTTTGGAGGTTAAATCATCTTTTTTTGGGGGGAAAGAAAACATGACGTCGCCAGCAAAATTCAAAAAGGATAAGGAGATCATAGCCGAATATGACACTCAAGTTAAAGGTAGGGCTGGTTTTATTTTCATCTCCCTTGCTGCTGCTGCTGCTGCAGCCCTGGCTTGGCGATGGCAGGAGTTTGCAGTGGATGTTTGGGTGGGGAAGGGGGAAATCATTTGCAGATTGCTTGGAATTTGCAGGGCTTTTTCGTAATACAATGCTGGATCGGGCTTGCAGTGCTTTTTCTCATCCCCCGTGGGGTAGGTTCCTACTACACTATTGCCATTTTAAGGTATGGTGGTAAGGGCTTTTTTTTGTTTGTTTGTTTTTAATTGAATGTAACAAATCTTTGAGTTCTGAGAGGTCTGTGTTCTTCTGCCTGCTGTTCGAAAATATGGCTTTGCATTTGAAATATGAGAGCCAGATAATTGCTTTTTAATCCTTCTCCTGTCAAGGGAATCTGCTAAAAATCTGTGTACTGTCAGAAGAGCATATTTCCACTGGTAGTAACAGGGGCTGTGCCGAGGGTCCCTGTTAAGCTGTTTGTGCTAGAAAGTTCCATTATTCAGGATTTTTTGCTCTTGGTGAGTCCATAATATTCCAGCCTGCTTTTCCTTAACCATGCTCTTGAGCGTTGGACCTTAAGCCTGCAGCCTGTCTGCCTGTGTATGCATACATATAGAAATGAATAAAGCTAAGGCATCGATGGTATTCCCATCATCCTAAGGAAGGCAATAAAGACTCAGAGGCATATTTGCAGTGGTTGTGTGAGTCTTCTGCAGAATTCAGTTGGCTGGGTTTCAGGCTATCATGTGCCTTAGGTAAAAAAAAACCCAAAAAACCCAGAAAGATGATGAAATGTCTGCTTAGCTGCTTATTTTTGCAAAGTTTTCAAGATAATGCTGCTTTAAAAAAAATAGCTCTGGCTTGCTAGATCGCTGTTAGGAAGTTAGGAGATTTAGTGATTTATCTAATTGGTTAAAACTTGCTTGGTATGCTCATGGCGTGCTGGAAAGATGGCCTTCGGGCAGGGTTGATTGAGTTAAATCAATGCCATTTAAAAAAGTGATTTAAATCTGAGTAGGAAACCTAGATTAAACCTGACAATTAAAATATTGTTTGGCAATTATGTGCTTAGTTATTTTTCCTACTGGTGTGGGGGGGGATGGGGGCTGCTCCCTGGTTTCAAATCATTAAAACATGTTGTCCTACATGACTCGTGTCCTACACTGACCCTAGTGCTCTGTACCTAGAAGGTGGTGCTGACATTGATGTTCCAAATGCTTATCTGAACAAATACAAAGCTGGGTAGAAGTTTATTCTGACTATTTTATAAAATTATTATTATTTTCTGGTTCTTTAAAGTTAGAAATGGAGAAGAGCGTGTTTCTTTTTGATTGGTTTAGTTTCTATTCCTGTTTTCTAACTGTCTGATGGAAGTGGGAATTGAAGTCAGTGTAAAATTAGAGGCTTGCATGTTCTCTCATTATTTACCCCATCAAAAATGGGATGGATGCAAGCTCATAATCACAACATACACAAATTGGATGCAATATTAAGAATCAAGGCTTTAGAATTGGTGAAGTGCATCTCCTCACCTCTCAGGTTTTTTTCATGCATTAGAGAAGGAATTTTTCTCTTTGAGAAAGAAACCAACAAGATGGATAAAGCTGCAGTGAGCCTTCCCTGGGCACAGAGAGCGTTGCTGCCAAAACTCTGTTCATCTCTGGAGGTGCTTATGCACTGACTTGTCAGTTCAGCTGGTACATGTGGTACCAGAAGTGAACTGTGGTCTTGGCATAAAGGTATTTTTGCTTTATAAACTGCTCCCATCTTAAATATGTGAGGTGACGGAGTCTGCAGCTGTGTACAGGGATTGTGAGGAGTGGGAGAGGGGGCTCGTCTATGAGTTTGTCTCGAGGTATTAATCCCTCTGGGAGTTAAGCTTTCCCTTCACAGGGGACAAGGAGTGGGTGAGGAAGGTGCTAAGCCATCTCCCTTGAGAGGGAGGTGCAGGTGAGCCAACCAGCTCTACACAACACGTGATGGTACAGTGACAGTCCGCGTCCCCATCACCTCATTTGTTCCAGAGGACAGCCAGGACTCTCCCTTCTCTGCTGGCCACAGCCCTTCACAAGCTGCTTGATAATTGGGGATTGTCATCCCTCTGCTTTTGGGTAGCGAGTGTTGGGGGGGCACTTTGGAGGTACGTGCTCCTCCTAAAAAATCAGGACACTTGCTGTTCATCTCCTAGATACCTGAGTTGGACAGTGATTTTGCTCCATGGGGAAGCTCTCATGAGCAGCAAGACCTCTTGCCTCTCTAATTCCAGAGATGTGTTGGTCTCTTTAACCCAGCAGAAGGTGAGATGGTCCTTATGACACACTTAAATCCCAACGTGTGGTGCTGCCTAGTCATTAAACATACCACGGTCCTTACATAAAAGTTTTGGTGTCCTGACCAAATCCTGACTTTGATTGTGGGAATGGGGTAGAAACAGCGTTAACCTGGTTGTGGGTTGTTTGGTATCTTTTCTCTTGAGTTGTGAGATGCTGCCATGAAGCAGTTGCTGTGGGAGGGAGATGAATCAGGTGCTGGCAGGCTACACAAGCTGTAAGGTATCATCTGTTTCTCGGATGAGAAAACTGATATTTTTTTACTGACATTTAGAAACCTAATGCTTCTTTTTTTTCCCTACTGTGTGTTGGAAACCCTGTTTAGAGGCTTCATTTAAAACCCTTAATCCACAAACACCTACTTAAGCACTTTATTACTAATGCAGTGATTGAACTTTGTTTAAAAACTTAATCGTCTTAATAAAAAACTACTTAAAGAGTACTTTAGTGATGGTTAATAGATCATAATAGTTCTCCTTTTCTGCTGCTGGCCAAGTTTTTCCTTGTAAAAGGTGTGTAGGGGTGATGATGAGTTAAGTTTGTGCTCTCCCATGGCCATGAGCTATAGGTACAGCCAGCTCTTTGCTGCTTTCAGGTTGGAGTTTGCTCTTCCCGTGGTCTGTGCCTGCAGCTCAAGGCAGGGGAGATGAGCTGTTGGATGGAGTGAATTTCTGAAGGGGAAGACTATTTACCTCTTGCACATCAAACTTCTTGTGATTGGGAGACATAGAGGCACTGATGGTTTTCTTAATTACTGGTGCAGTGTGGTTGAGGACAAGCTTTGCAGTCCGTGCTGGGTATCCAGCCTTGGAGGTTGTGGGAACCAGACTGGAATTACTGGGTCTGCCCTTACAGCTCACCACCGGAGCTTGGGCTGGGTGACCTCCTGAGCTCTTTCCCAACCTGACTTATCCAGTGTTCCCATGATCTCCAGTACCTGGAGGTTCAATTACAAACTGTCTTCTGCAGAAGATCCTGCTGAGGTGTCCAGCCAGGGTGGCTTTCCTCCCCAACTGCATTGACCTTGCGTCTTGTGCCCGTAGATGCTGCGAGCCAAGCCTGCATTGCGCTTGGCTGCATGGCTGCGCTCTCTGCACTCGAACGCTGCACGCTGTTGGAGAGGAGAGCTTGCAGTGTTAGCAGGCTCTTCTTCCAAAGCCTTGGAGAGTGCTTCTCCCTCAGAGGAAAGGCTGAAATGGCTGCGTGTCATGCGGTAGGAATTCTCCCAACAAGATGACATGGGGTCGGCAGGGGAGGGAAGTGCCGCTTTGATACGTTCCTGTACCATGTGCTCGCAGATTGCGAGTTCTGTGAAGCTGGAAAGTGAGATTCTGTGGTCTCCATATGGAGCCTTTGATATCTCAAGCTCATCCCCTTGTCTGGATTGTCTCTCCCAATTCCTTTGTGCAAGTTGCGGTACAGCAGAGATAATGAATTTATGCTGTGCAGCATGTTCTGTGTGGGATTAGGATGCTGCCTATCGAGGCCCAACCAAGGACTGTCAGACTGGTGGTTTTTTTTTGGTTTAATGTTTTAAATTGGAGTGTACATTTGCTGAGGAAAGTGATTTATCTCTTAATTCTTCTTTTCTTTCTCCTCGTGTCCCATGAGAGCCCTATATTTAATTAGTTTGTATAAAGCTTGGGTAAATAGCTTCATGGTTTGGGCTACGGAAATTTAATACCGAAATCTTTTACGCAGCAAGGGTTCATAAGCCTCTCCTGTCCTTGAGTACTCCCTAGCAGAGGTTAAAACACATCCCTTGCAGATCTTGCAGCGCAGCCCGAGAAGCAATAGGAATATGAAAAATAGATGAGGCTGGTTCTGACGGGAGCAGGCACAGCACACAGGCGGTTGCATCGTTATTTCACTCAGCATCCTGAAGTAAGCAAAGGTGCCCTGCAGAAGAAATTGAGGCAAGCCTCCCAGCTGCTACTGGATTCAGGCCACTAGAGTGCCTAAATCTTTTTAGTTGCCCAAAAATTGCTGATAAACTTCAGCTAAGTCCCTTTTTTCTTCCATTGGTTGAACAGCTGGTGGTTCATTTGAGCTGTGATCTTTTCACCTTTAAGTGCTGCTTAAAAATGCCTTAAATACCCCATATAAATCTCAGTTTTATGCTCCATCTTCTGAGCACCTTGAGTGATGGTTGGTGGGTTTTAATACTGGCAAACTCCGAGGAGCAGTACAGACCTTCCCTGTGTGAAAGATTACCAACCTCAGCGTCTGTGACTCGGGTCAGCAGCTGTGATTTTTGGGGACAGGGAGCGTGATGCTTTTGATGGCGACTGGAAACACAATTGGGATTTCTCCCAGCTGTGGAAAGTTTTCTTGGTACCACTGTATGTGCAACGCTTGTCTAGAAAGCAGCTGTTTGTAAACTGTCTTTTAGATCAATAAATAGAAATCACTGTAATTTACTTCCTTCCTAAACCCGTGCTCCTGGGGATTTTCAGGTCTGCTGATGTTAGGCCTGGATGCTGATGTCCCTTCTGTGGATGTCTTCTGTTGGGGTCACCCCTGTGTGTTTGGGCTCTGGGGATAAGAACACCGTGTGTGTGTGTGTGCGTTGCTTTGGCAGTGGCTGTTTAATACTCCCCATAAACAGCCTTTTCAGCTGTGCACCCCGGTGGGGTGGAACAGTTCTGAATTTTAACATTTTGAGTTCATATATATATTGGATTACCATCTAGGTTTAAAATGTAAAACTACCTTTTAAGGGGTTTTTACAGTTCATCATTACTCTGTGCGTGTAAGTGATTCCCTTTGTTTGCAACAATGACTTGCTCCCAACTCCAGCTATGGAATTGCTGGAGGATCATCTGGTTTTCTGCAGTTCTTGATAGTGCTAATCCCTTGAGTTTTGGAGCTGGATTGGGCCAACTAAGCAGCCTTCTGCCAGAAAGGGGGGAAGGGGCTGTTGGCTGGCTGGTTTGATGTTACAGCAATTGTTTTGTATTTCTTTTTGTCCTGTGTACGGTCCCTACTAATGGATTATTAACGGGGATGGGAGGGAGGTGGAAGAAGGCAGAGCCTTCCTTCTTTCCATCTCCCAAATCCCTCTGTTGCAGACCCATCACGTATTGCAAGGCTGGAGACCAAAGCTGACCAAAGACTGCCTAAGTGTTGCTTTTCCTTCCCAAAGCAGAAGGAACTGCCAGCATGACTCCAGTTGGGTTTCTAGTAAAGCTTTACTGGTGACAGCCAGTTTTCCCTAACTCCCAGCTACAGGAGCCCTGCTGCGCTTCTCCTTGGCTCTAAATGATTTCCTTTGGTGGGAAGGGTATGCATTAGTATCTCTTCCTTTTGCTGTTTTTTAAAAGGCTTGACTTCTTTTTATGTCTTACTGATTTTTGCCTATTTGGGGAATTTACTTGGAAGGTCCTGTTTGGTCAGCTTTTTCAGCTGTCCCTGTGAAGAGTGAAAACTCCAAACCTTTGTTGAGATGGAAAGTATGTTAGAACACATGTTCTTTTGAATAGCTTTCGCTATGCCACGCACAGTTAATACTCATTACTTAGGACTTTATTTAGTTCATTTTTGTATGACTTTTGCAGATTTCATGCTTGCTTTTTGAGAATTTCTGCAACATCATGGGAGTCCTGCTCTCTGAATGTTGGCAGTGTTTTGGAGGTAATGGAAGCGAGTATAGTTACGGTTTGATTTGCTGAGGGATAAAAACTATGGGAGAAAATGGGAGAAAGGATCTTGACTTCACTTTAATTCCATCCTCAGAGACCATTCTTTATTCTCACTTATTCTAAAACAGCAATATTACAAACCAGGACCTTTCTTTTTATGGAGCATTGTGATGAAACTCTTGGTGCGAGTGTGTAAAGTCAGGAAACACAAGTGGATGTGGAGTAGCTGTGTCAAGGAAGCTCTGTTGGTATTTTTCCAAGTCAATGCTGCAGATGGGTTTGAACCATTTAAAAAACTGTTTTCACTATCCAAGTCACTGTTTACTGTTCAACTCTAAAGAACCCAAGCATTCTCCTTTCACTCTATGGTGAGAGTTCATCGTTGCTCGGAAAAAAAGTATGGGGCTGGGAATGGAAAAAAGATAAGTTATGTCCTTAGCAATTCTGACTGTAAAAGGATCATGTGTTTACTAGAGCTGGAGTTATTTGGGAGTGCTGCAGGCAGTCCAGAGAGGTGTGAGCATGGTGTCGGGATGGCAGCCTGCAGCCTGTGGTGAGCCTGGAAGTGACAGGCAGCGTCACAAGGATGCGTGTGTCGGGAGAGGCCACCTTTGCTGTAATTAAGTGAGGCACCAGACATGGAAGCAACTGGAAATGTAGCTGTGAGCTGTACCTGGGTGTAAATCTCGGCTGATGGGGCTGGCAGAGCCGTGCGGTTTCACCGGGTGTGCACGCTGGTGTGTGCTGCCGCGTGCCGCATGGAGTAGTGTGGTACATCCTCGGTGTAAGTCTCAACATGGTTCATGGGGTTCCCACCTCTCCTTTAATGCCTACTTGCTCTCCAGCTTTTTCTCTCAAGGTGTGGTGCCTAGATGTGGTGCTCACATTCTTAGGTCTTAAAGCGTTTCCTGTGTGCCACAGGAGCAACTTGTGCTTCACGTTTACCTCTGTGAAATGAGCTGAGTTAGGCCGGGAGCTGCCTCATCCTGTGGCACATAAGCAGCTTCTGGCTTTTTGACTGTTGAGAAGGAGCCAAATAAACAGATTAACTCTAAACCAGGAGTGGATTTTAATCTGCAGTCACAAAGTGCTGCAGCAGGGTGATTTGGTCAGCCCTTCTAATTTTGAAGTTTGTTTTTTTGTCGTAGGACTTTCCAGGAAGAGCCTTTTGGCTTCCCTTCCCTTAAGTAGGGACGGGATTTCTGGTTTGTTTATGTACTGCTGCCATTGGACAATGGCTTTCACGCAGGGAGTAAGCCATGGAGCCGGGCAGTTTATAGATGGGGAGTGTGTACAAATTGAATCTAGCTAAAAGAGCGACAGTTGTTGCCTGGGAATTAGTCCCTGGCTCTTTGGACAGACAGCAGTCCGGTCCCACTGCTCTGGTGGCCCCATGAGGAAGGGGGGGTTTGTTCCTGACAGACCTGTAGCTGCCAGAATTGCTGAAGTGCTCGCTCTGAACAAGTGGATCGATTGTTTTCTAACCAAAGATCCTGCAGCTCAGTCAATCAAAACAGCTCTGTGTCATCGGTGGTTTTCGTGAGGCAGGCTGGCAGGGTGCTGAATGTGGTTTTCTTGCTGGAGCTTTTATGTGCTACCAGAAAAGGGAGAGGATGATCAGCAGCACAAACTAGCCCTTATTCTACAAATGAGATTGACTAGAAAGGTATTTTTCCTTTTTCCTTTGGTGTTCAGCCTCAGCATCGCATGCCCATGGAGCCAGGGAAGGCTGCAGAGCGGTGTTTGGTGGGTGCTGGTTGCACCATCCTTGATCCTTGCAGCAGAGTGCAGAGCTTTAAGCTATTGAAACAAGTGAAGGGCTTTTTCTCCCTGTTGCATTCGCAGCTTGAGACTCAGTAATGATGAATGGGGTGCTGTGCTGTTTCTCATTTCTCACCCTCCCAATTTCCCATCCATCCCCATCCACCACTTCCAGACGTAGTGAGGATGGTGCTGCAGATAACGTGGTGGATGCTGATGTTTTAATCACCAGCTCGTTCAATTTTGTTCTGAGCGTGTCTGGATATTGCAGTAATAAAACACGGTGCTGTGGGCTGCTGCTGGAGGCTGAGTGGTGAGGAATCTTAAAGGGGAACCCCAGCTTGTGCTCGTCCTCTGCAGGAATTGCTCTTTGTTGGTTTAGTGGTCTGAACGAAATGAGGTGGGGATTGTCATTTCCCTGCATCAACCGTTATGTTCAGGCATTAATTGATCCCCTCCTTCCCCTTCTCAGCTGGGAGTGATCCGTGCAGGGCAGGAGGAAACCAAATTGGGATGGTTTGAAGCAACTTTCTGGGCCACGGCACGTTATGTATGATTATGCCTTTATTTGGGAAATATTTAAGATGCCTCTTAGATGAGGTTTAAATATAGTGGGATAAATTACTCTTGTGTCTTTGAGGATGCTCTTGCTCATTAGCACTTAATTTGCAACGTGAGGTGTTATGGGAAATTCCACAAAATCCTTGATGGGGGTTAATGCTGGAGCAGTGCTCTTGCTGTTCTGCTGCTAAGGCTGTCTGCTATCCAAAACTGGAAAGACTATCTGCTATCCAAAACATATTTGATGTGATGTTCTTGAAAAGGAAGAGAAAAAAGAATTATTCACGTGTTTCATTAGCACTATTTGTTACTAAAATGTGAAGAATTCTACATAGGGACAGTATTATAGGTCCATGAAGCTTCTGCTCAGCTCCCAGATGTAGTTACCCAGCTCAGGCAGTACTGTGGCAGTCGCAGACAGATGGTAGCTGCTGTGTGCTCACAGCATTTCTCCTTCCTCCATCCAATTCATCTGGGGAGGGCTGTCTGAAGTGTTTTACTCAGAAATGACAGCTATGATGAGTTAACTTCTCCTAAGGCTGTTGATGGCACAACGAATAACCATCCAGGCAGTTGTGAGGAGTGATCAGTAATGAAGCTTTCTACAACACTGATGCTCTCCCACCTTCCTGAAAGCCTGCAGCAGCTTCATGTGCCTGGAAAGCAGAATTTGGGCACGGAGCACAACAGCTAGGCAGAGGGAATGGATGCTGCTATGCCTGCCCTCTGAAAGGGTTGCTTCCCTGAGTGGAGCACTTGGCAAATCCACTGGCTGGGTTCTTTCATTTATTTATTTCAGTCTGTTTTGTCATGGGTAGGTGTAAAGTCAGCTGTTTGGATCACAAAGTGGGTATATTGCAGGTGTGTTTTGAGGTCTGTCGGGTGAACTCAAAGTGCTCTGAAAGCTCAGGACAGAAAATGTACATAAGAAGCAGCTGATATTACTGTGGAAAAAACTGGTCCCCTTTTTTGTTACTATGTCCAGTGGGAATATTAGTGAATGAAAATGGCAAACCATAGTGTATGATACAGACTCTAGAAGTACAGAGCTCTGAGCAGGCCTGAGGAGGTTTTTCTGCTGTATTTGATAATCAGTTATTAAGAAATCTAATAAATTAATATCCCTGTGAAATGGCTTTGGAAAGGAACCTGGTTTTGCTTTGGTCTCTTTAGTGAAAGTACCTCTTGGTAAGTTTCTATGTTCTCTCCATCCATTGCTGAAGGAAGCCTGTTTCATCCCATTTACCCTTTAAAACAGCAAAAAAAGGAGTAACCCACTAAGATTTCTGCTGCGTAGTTGGCTGCTTGTACCCCCCCTGCATCCCAGTTCAACAGGGTGGACTCCAGCGCTGCAGGAAGGTGCTGAGATATGAACAGAAGCCTTTGCCAGTAAAGGACTGAAAAGTGTGCAGCTGGAAAAGGGAGGGGAAAAGGGTTTCTGGGCTCTGTGGAGGGAGGAACAACTACAACACTACAAAGGTCACAGGATACAGTAATGATGTTTGGATGGAAACTTAACTTGCTATGAATGAAATTGTGCTTTGTGTTTTCCCCCTGGAGCTGAATGTCTAAAAACTCTGGATACTTCTTGTTCTGTTTTGGTTTGTTTTTTTCCTTTTCTTTTTTTGGCTCTTTGTGCTTCCATGGGTTGTGCTATAGAAAGGAAACAAAATGGAAAGACAGCAGACAGGCAGCAGCCACACACGTGTTGGGAGAGGCTTAAATACCCCAATCTCTGGGTTAACCAGAGCTGTGACATGATTAGTTTCTGGTTAATTAGGTACAAATGTTTGTGAGTCAAAAGTTTGGTCTGTGCTGAACAAGCAGGGAAGGTTTCTTAGCCTGGAATTTACCTTACTGAAGGTGTCGGTGCTGCTGAGCAGGGTTGGATAAACTCAGAATTTATTTCCCCCATCCCCATCGGGATGAACTTGACAGAAGGCAGCTATAAAGGGCTCCCTGCATCCATTAATTCCCACCTTTCACTCTTTCTCTCCAGAAATCTTGGCTAAAAATGCCCCCTGTTCCCCCCAGCATGTCCGTGGGGTTCAGGTTGTAGGTGTGCTTCAGAGTTAAAGCTCTGAAGGGAGCAAATCCTGGCGCTGGCCTCTCTGGAAAATCCCTGTAGATAGAGTAATCTTTTATGTCTTGAAAGCAGTGACAGCTGTTGCCTACAAATGAGAGAGTTTCGCTTTGGGTTTTGTTTTATTTTGGTCTGAAACTTCAAGCTATTTTCTGGTTAGTGTACTCTAACAGTTGGTCATCCTTGCTGTGTTCTGTAAATTTCCTTGACTGCTCCTGATTAATTTCTAGCTCGAGCTCCGTGGTGGGAGTAGGACAGTACTACAGAAGGCTCCATCAGTGTTTTGGGCAAGAGTTTGCAATAGCTGGACCAAAAGCTGACGAGTTCCATCATTTTTCTACTGCTGGAGCTTCCCCCAGCAAGCAGCATCTGCAGCTTCTGAAGTTCCATAATAAATACTTGCTGTAGGCTGAAAGATCAGCTATAATTTTCTCCCTACTCTGTTGCCTTTTCCAGCTCACTCACGGCGTTTCAGTGGTTTTTATGATGAGGCTTGGTGGGAATAGTTCCCATTCATGCCCCACCCTTGGCCAAGCCCTGAGCAGCACAGCCAGCTGCTATGGTTGGGATGAAAGCGCTCCCCATTCACTGCTACCTGGAGCTTGGGGACCTTGTGAAAGGTTCACTGTTGCCCTTACTGTAAGAGGTTATTTATGTGTTGGCTATTTAAACAGATTTTTCTCAGCTCCAAAAGAGCCTTGCCTTTCCTTTCAAGGCGGAGGTTGCTCTGGAGGGAAGGTGTGTGCAGGGGATGTTTCCTTAGGGAAGAGGGAGTTGGGTTTTTTGTTTGGGAAGCGATCAGTATTGAGCCAGCCTTGCTTGGGTTGGCTGTTGTGGAAAGGCTTACGCTGTGCTTACAGAGCTACGTTCAGTCTTTGACAGCAGTAGTGAGGTTAAATTCAACTCCCTGTGCCAAGGGCTCTCTGATGTACAAGGAAACCAGGTTCCTTTGCTTTCCCCACCGCCTCTTCTCAGCCAGGATGCCCCTGAAGCCTCACTGCATGTGCTTTCAGCTCATTTGAATCCATTGGCCATGAACCTTTTAGAGCCTAGGTGTTCTCATTTCTCATTTCTTTTACATACAGTGGTTTTATCAACTATCTGGAAAGCTATTCTTATTTTATTTTTTTTTTTAATCTTTCAATCTTTATTTACTTGGGAGAGGTGAGTTTGGGTTCAAGTAACAAAATGCCTGTCCTGTTCGGTGTGCCAGCACTGTTCAGCTGTGTGACTCCCTTACAGTACACACTCTGTTACTGCATCACTTTCTAAACTCCTGTTTCACTTAACATCTTAAATCTGCCTTCAATCTGTGTGGTGACCCCCTCTCCTGTCAGCAAAAGTGAGGATGTTAATGCATCATACATAACATAATTGAGAACTCTTTTAATATCAGAGAAACAAGCAAGAACTGCCCAGAAGCCAGTTATCTTTTGCCAAATCCTCTGATTCTGCAACTCCCTGTAGCATATTTTAAGCAGTATAGATGTTATTCCTTGTCTACTTTGAAAATCAGGTGATTTCTGGGTATAACTGTGGGCATACTGTATGTGTTTATAACACGCACCTAGCACCAATTTCCTTCCCTCTTCAAAATTCCACCTGTTTTCCTTTCCAATAGCTTCATGTGTTTAATGATCATTGAAAGAACAGCCCATCTAAACTAACATCTCTGCAGGTCTGATGGTGTCAGAGCTTTGTAGGTGCTGTTTCCCCCTCGGGTGAGGACAGCATCCTCCTGCTGCTGATTCCCATCTGTTTGGAGGAGCCTGTGCTCCTTGAGTTGCTGAATTAGGTCTTTCAGCAGGTCTCACCTAGTTGAATGGCATTGTGTTCCAAGGAGACCAAAAGTAGGTAAAAAGATTAAAAGGTAGCGAATTACTCGAAATGACCTAAATCGAGGTCTCCAGTGAGACTTATGGGATTCGGTTACAGATCTTGAAGCATGTTGAGAGAACACTGAATTATTTTCTTTCTGGCAGCACAGCCTGTGTGGCTGGAAAGGATGTGCTGCCTCTTCTGTAGAGAAGGTCCTCTGACAGAGGAGGTAATTGCATCTGGGGGCTGAGTGTGCGTTACATTTATTATTTTTTTTGGTGCTTGTTTGGGGTTTTTTTGGAGGTGATGGAGTGACAAACCCCCCAGCACTGTTTTGAATGAGACTGCTGGGCAGAGGAGCTCGCTGGTCCGGGTTGGGAACAGGGAGCAGGGTACTGCAGCTCATCACTCAAACAAAACTCCGTGGCATTTACTGCGTGGAACAGTCAAACCCAGTTCCATGAATGAGTCTGGATTTGGACAGCCTTGAGTCGGACTGTCAGGCAGCCAAACTGTGTCTGCAGGTATCCCCTCTGTTGAGTCCCATCTCCCTTCCCTTTTCTTCTGCTGTTGGGGAATGGTTTGGGCAATAAGGAGGAAATAAACACACCCCCCCTGGAATTCCCTGACACAAATAAACAGGTTTGCTATTTTTAAGGGCTGGATTTTTTTGTGATTCTCCCAAAGTTCTCTTTTGCTCCACTGGGATTGGGTCTTGAATGAATGTTTTCTCTAAGATTTATTTTTAGGAGTTAAAAGCTTATGTGAACTTTAATGCTGGCAAAGATACTCCATTGCCAGGCCTAGCATCTAATTTGTATCTTAACGTCTTTAAACCCTTGAGCTGCCAAGAAGAGAGGCCAGTTAAGAACTCTGAAGGGGAGATGCTCATTTTGCTGCCTCCTGTGCTGCGGGTTTCTTGTCCCTTTCCTATGGCTGTGAGAAATGGTCAGTGCTGGAGAAACCTTTGCTGTCCCGACTGCAGAGCTCTGTGAAGAGGTTCGGTTTAAACAGAATCATAGAGTCACAGACTGGTCTGGGTTGGAAGAGACCCCAAGGATCACAGAGTTTCAACCCCCCTGCCACAGGCAGGGCCACCAACCTCCAGGCCTGGAGCTACACAAGGTTGCCCAGGGCCCCATCCAACCTGGCCTTGAACACCCCCAGGGATGGGGCACCCACCCCCTCTCTGGGCAGCCCCTTCCAGCACCTCACCACTCTCTCTGTAAAAAACTTCCCCCTAAATAGAAGGAAGTTTGTGACCATTAAATATTTCTCTTGGTGGTAGAACACACAGGAAATGCTTGTTATGATGCCCTGGCCTCCTCTTGTCCATAAAGTGCTCTGGTTCCTCGGGGTGGGCTTGCTCAGTCCTAGGGGATTTGGCAAAGAGGGGTTGTGCCAGAGCAAACACAAGAGTCCCAGAGACCTTCTCCTTGGTCACGAGGGACAGTGCTGGGAACTGCCTCTTGCTTTCTGACCCATTTATTTTGTCCAGTGAGAGATGGGTGAGCAGAGCTGCTTTTTTAGGATGCTTTGTGACATGCTGATGCTGCTGGTGTTCATGCTTGCTTTGCTTCTCATCAGGTGGGACTAGAATAGACAAGGAAAGAGACACAGAGCAATCAGGTTTGAGGAGGGGAAGAGTTGGCAAGAGCAAAGAAAAATCCACTTTGCCCTGTCAGGAATCAGTGTGGACTTAACATTTCAGCAAGTGCCTGGCTCCTTGGTGATCTCATTTCGTACGTGCCTGCGCGTGGTTTGAGGTTGGGCTCCTCATAGAAGCATCTGGAGCGGCTGCTCTGCGTGGTGGTGACAGTGGGTATGTCTGTTATTGCTGATGGCAAATTGGTTAATGATGTGGTTAAGTCTAAATAAACCAAGAGTGCAGACCGGGTTTCTTTCATTGCCTGAGTTAATATTTTTATACACCTACTATTAGCTCTCTGGTGTGCGTGTGTGTGGGTTTTTTTTTGGTTTAATTTTAGTTCTTTTTGCTCAGCTGGATGAGCTTTTCTGTGCTGCATCTAGCTGTGAGCAACCAGTTACCATCCGCTCAGGCGGGTTTTCACAGCCAGTGGTGATTCCTCCCTAGAAAGGCTAAAAAATGCCATTGAACGCTCCAAGCTCAGGGCTTGAACTCATTTTTATCAGGCCAAGCGACTTAGTTATGGCTTAATTGACGTCATTTTGTTCGGGGTAGAGGTTAGACTCAATTTTCTCCTCTTGGCATAGTTGTAGATGAAGTGAGAAGTCCAGTGAACGCACCAGTGGGATGAGCTGGGTATCAGTGAGTTCATTTTGGGAGCTGGTTTTTTTTCTTTGCTTCCTAAAGGGATCCCCAGTTCTATGTTCTTTAATAGAGCGTTCTCATGCCGCGGTCTACAAATTAGAAATAAGTAAAATCTATTTTAATGAGTGAGAAGTCAGTGTGGATGACTCAACCTCCATCCTTTTTAGATCCTAATTCAAATTAATTCCCTGTTTGGAGCAGTTGAAATGTCACCAAATGTTCACACTGTCAGAAGAGTTGGGAGTGGCTCCTGTCTCGGATGGATTGCACCGTGCTGCCAAAGGTGGTGGGCTCCGACTCCTGGCAGCTCCAGCGGAGAAGCAGGAGCCTGGATGGAGAGTGGGAGGATGAATCACTTACTTCTCCACTCCTCTGGACCCAGATTGGAGCTGGGAGGAGCTTTTGGCTCTGCACGGCAGCAGATAGAAGAAACTCTGCCTTGGCTTTTTGCGGGTGTATGATGAGCACTGAGGAGGTGATGGGGCTCCTGGGGCTTAAGTAACATGTTTTTTTAAAGGCTGATATTTCTGTGGCAATTACAAATCAAAAAAATATTAAGGTCTATAGAAATAACCCAAATACATTGCTTTGTTTTGTGAGTGGAGTGTCACTTCATAAATAATTACGGAGCTGTGCTGTGTGCAGTATCCCTAGGCAATGTTGTTCATTCCCAGTATGTGCCTACTGGTTTTGATATATTTTGACTTCCTTAGAAATGGTGGAGGTGAGCTAGTGTTCTTGGAAAGCAGAGGCACAGCCATGGCTTCTGATTTCAGCTCCTGTGACGGATGTGCAGTATGATTTCTGCCTGATTTACTTAGTACCCATCATCTTCATCAGCACAGTGGTGATGCTGAATGAGAGAGCAGAGAGGTAGTTTAATACTTGTGGAAGAAAAAAGTTGTAATTGGGATATATTTACCGTAGGAGGGCAATTCTCTGTGTGGCCTCCTTTCCTTAGTTCCCTGCCTTTATCCTGGATGCTCCTTAAAACCTTTGGCAGGTTGTGAGCAGCAGTGAGCTGGACGCAGTAGCAACCAGCTCCTCTTGGGAATGCCCTGGTGTACTGGCAGCGTGCTGCCCTGTGCAGCTTTCCAGGCCTGTGCCAGTGCCTTTTAGCCTGGTTTTCCTCTGCTCCCATTCCTACATACAAGACCCGCTCTGCACAGCTGAATTCTAATTCGTGGGTGGAGTTTTTGTAGTGCAGCGATCTCAAAGGCAGCCTGAGCTCTGACTTCCCATACCGGGCTGACGTTCAAAGAGAAACTTGCTTGTTTTACACTTTAAATAGCTCTGGGATGGGGAGGTGGATAGTGAGAGCACACAATGCGGCCAGCACTGGGCTGGGGGGGCTCTGCAGGGCTATTATTAGAGGACAATACCCGGAATGAAAAGCCATAGAGGCTGTGTTGGGTTTGAGCCATTGTATGCAAGTGATATTTTTAATTTGGACAGCCAGAGGTCTTACAGGATCTCCTTCTTTTATGCTCCTCCTCATTGGAGACCTCTTGCTGTTGTTCTTTGCTATCAACAGAGGAGGGTATGAAGGCCAGTGGCTGCTTTTAAAGCAAGCTTGCCAGTGCTGCTTGCATGGGGCCACATTAAGATACCTAACTGGCTAGCTGCATCAAAGATGAGTCAACTGAGAGTTCAACCTATGGCTGTCATGCTCCCTTTGTGTTAATGCTCTCCAAAGGAGGCTTGTGCATGCACAAGAAAGGTGATGATCCGTGATTGCATCACTCCCAGGGCTCTGGAGGGAGCTGATGAAGCTGAATGGAGTTTATCTTGACCTTGCCTGATGTCAGAAATGAAGAGGATTTCTTGGTGCTCTGCTGACTCAGTCCATCACTCTGTTTAGGAGTAATAAAGCCTTAATCTTTAAGAAACAGGGATTTTTTTGACTGAGCAGGAGTAATTTCTTTGCAAGACATTGGGCTGTTGGTTCATAATCTCTCTGACACCAGTTACTGGAGTTAAGCATCTCTACAGATGTGTCTGTGCAAGACAGAACCTCAGCTTCAAGGGCATGAAATTTCTGATAGCTCTATGGGTTGGGGAAAGAGAGAGTGCTTAAATATTTCTATTGGAAATAAAATCTTATTTGAAGTTGTAGGCAGACAACTGCATTGTATTTTTCACAATGTGCTGGGTGAAATGCCTTCCTCAAGGCTGGTTTCCCTGATGGGCCTTTTCCCTTCTTACCTTCTCAAGCACTAATGGAAAAAAGCAGCACTTGGATAAACTGAGCATAGCTTTCTGGCATTAGGAGGAGAGTAGGTCCTGGAGGACACATTTTCTGGTTTCACAGTTGATAAAGGCATTTTTCATGTAGGAAGCTATAGAGCAGAGCATGTCCTGAGCACCTGGGAGACAATCCCAACCGTCCCACAGCTCCAGACTGAATTCTGTGTCTGAATATAATTTTAATAGATTTTTACCTGAATTGATTAGAGTGGAATCTTGGTCTGACCTCCATCAGCACTGTGTATCCTCTGCAGTTTTGACCTGCAGTTTTGTATGGTTAATTCCTGATAATTGATCTTTGACCTTCAGAAAGTAAGTTGAGCCTCAAAGAGAAATTGTTCAGTGTCTGCCTTTAGAGATGTGGATGTGTCAGGCAAGGAACAGTCTTGTCTTGAGTCGTTGACGCAGTTTTTGGGAGGGGGGAACTGAAACCTCTTGAGGGAAGAATTTTCTGTTCATTCTATTTTGAGTATATTGTGAAATCAAGGAAAGTACAAGCTGATATTAAAGCTAACATATTTTGATAATTGTGCATGCTGCAGTAAGAATCAGCTCAGGGTGAAGCGTGTGGTGATGAGGGGGATGTATCTGTGGGGCAGTCTGGCACTGACAGCCCGTCAGTCATGCTGCAGGGAAGGTTTTGAACTGAGCTGCCAGAAGAAATACCGAGCAGAGAAGTGATGGGTTAAACCAAAACGGTGTTTAGAGTGATCTGTGGTGGTGGGGATTTGCTCTGAAACTCTCCTCTTGGAGCATCGTCATCTAAAGCCCTCCCCACAGGGTACGGGAGGGAGAAGTAGTTTCTCTTACAACGTCATGTTGAAGTGTGGGTTTTCTTCTGAGAGAGCTGCTGCTTCCAGTAGCTGCTGTGGGGGAAGCAGCTGCTGTCACCAGGCGCCTTGACTTCTTCCTCAGCTGGCTCTTGAATTTGAGGAAGGTGATTTGCATTGCTGAGGGTGTTGCTGATGCAAGCTGCAAATGTGGAGCTGTTCATTTCAGTCCAGTCCTTCTGTACACAGCCTGTGAGGATGCAGGGGAGTGCTGCTGTGTGTCACCGTGGCTAACAATGGAGTTTGTTGGGTGAGGTGGAAAGCCAGAACGTGTCAGGCTGCCTTCAGATGGATTGGCTTGACTTCCTTCCCATGCGGTGGTTTCTTAGCTATACTTTAGGAGATTAAAAGCTGGACATCCTGTTCTTGAGGAGGTTTTGCACTTCTGGCTTGCAGCGTGGGTTACTTGGAAGTGGGAACGCGGCAGCGATTGATGCCTGCCTTATGCTTATCTCATTAGTGGGATGGTATTCCCAGTCCAGCGCAGAGTGAACTTCCAGCCGTGCTATGGGACAGCCAAATGCAACGTCAGCAGTCGCGCTAACACAGGGCTGTTAAATACAGGGGGTTTCTTACTGTTCTTCTTAGTCTGCCCTGTCTGCAGACCCAGGGAGAAGCATGAGGTTGACTGCAGGGTTAGAGACGGGCACCTTTGCTGCCATACTTCCTCAATACAGGACCAAGGGGCAGGTGTTTGTCCTGCTGTGACAGGGGCTCAAGCCACGCTGGTGCTCGCAGAGCTTGACGCTTGTGTTCTTGCTTCCTTTGCAGTGACATTGTGGGTATTGCTGCTTGTCCTCCTCTGCTTTTTTTAGTGTCTGGTTTTCCTTTTGAAATGATGCTGGACATTTAGTAGTAAAAATACGCTTTGATGTAACCTTTGTGTCTGTTGGTTTTCTTTCAGATGTCATCCTTCTGCCTTCCCCTGAGCTTAACCTCAGCTTCCCCTTCAAAGTAATTTACCGGCAAACTGCTGAAAGTTAGCAAACAGAAAGCCTGTGGTTCTTAAAAACCAATGGAAAACTTTAAAAAAAACCCCAAAAACCCAAACCTCTACCCACTTTTTCTCATAAGCTTCATTTTTTTGGAAAGAAGGTAGTGTTAAAGTTTGCTGACTGACTACTCGCTTCTGCCGAAGAGCATTCCTACTTGCTACCTAATCAGTGTTCTTCAAGGAAATAAGCTGATGGGGACCAGGCTTTGTTTGTTTGGGGTTTTTTTTTAAACAGAATTTTAGTCCTTTTTAATTGCAGCATCCTCTGCAGATGTTGGAGAGTCATAGAAATGAAATGTGGAAACAAAGGCGAAGTTGTCGCGGCTTGCTCCAAATCTGAGACAGTAATTAAGCTGTCAGTAGTGGAAAGTTGGGCTGACTTTGTCTTTTGGCAAATGGTGTATGGATTCATTAATGGGAAAGGCGAACGTAAAATGAACGATATTCAGTGGTTTGTATGTATCAGTGCATCTGCTTTGGCAGATAAAGGATGAAAACTTAATATTTGGGGGTTATTTAGTAGCTGGAGCTGTTGCTGATTGCTGTCAGGGGAAACCGGGGTAGAAATCAGCAGGAATACCCGGACTCTGAGGATTTCTGCTCTTCTGCTTCCATAGAAGAAACAATGGCACAGCATTCGTGGTGGGAGATTGCCAGTGTCGCTTAGGAAAGCAGCTGATAGAGATGGGCTAGCAGGTCCAGAATTGCTTCTTTGTGACAGTGACTTACGGGGATGGGGATCACTTCTTTATGGCAAACAGTGACCCGATCCTTGAATGTCTCTACACTGTAGGACGTGGCTCCCTACAGCCCCTGGTGTGTTACCTGCTCTTGGGTTTTACGTCTGAAACTGCTGAGATGCAAAAAAAGCTACATTGTAAGTGGCTCACAAAAGGATTCGTGTTTCCTACCCTCTGCCTACACTCACAGACTTTTCTGGATGTCTCTAACACGTCCGACAGATCATTTTGTGTAATCCTGTCTGGCAGTTTGCTTCAAGATCTTGGGCTTGGGTTGGTTTTTCTTTTAAAGCTCTCATCTAAATGTTTTGTCCAGATGGTCTCGGTGTGAGTCAGACTGTAAGGTAGAGCATCTTGCTTTGATAAGGTTACTCGCTGTGTTCGGAGAGCTGATGGCTCCGTAGCAGTGAAAGAACAGATCTCTCATGTTAATGGGAAATTACCCTTCCTTCTCTTGAAGACGGAAATAGGACCAGAGTGTCTGAAGCTTTCACTGCTCACTTCCCACTGCAAGTTATTCTCATGTTCCTGTGAAAGTGTTGGATTTTAAATGGTGATAACAAATCCATCTGTCCTGGCTCCTCGCAGGAATGTCTCTTGATAGTAATGGTCTGCCACTATGAGAATGTACAAACGTCAGTCACGGCGTCGTGGCATTAATGATTTATATGTGTAATGAGCAGTGAAAGAAAATGAAATGTTTTGTATTGATAACTCATAATTCAGAGTTGTCAATCATGGGATTTTATAAGTTATCTGAGGTGGCGTCAGTATGTACATCACACTTCTGTAAGGCTGAAAGTTACAGCTGTAACGTTATCCAGGGAGATTTTACTACACCGTCTGTTTTCCTGCTCCTTACCATGAAGGCAGTATTGTTCATAGCCCTTCCTGGCCTCTGCTTTTGTTAAGTATGTTTCTTCCCAAAAGAACCCAAAAGCACACAGCCCCCAACCCAAACAACATGCTCCAACATTGTCAGCATTTTAATGAGGCTGAGACACACAGGTATTCCTGGGCTGCTTAAATCTCTGGACAAACTTGCATGCTACTGCAGGACTTCGATAGAGCCACGTTTCCTTCTGCTAATTCAAAGGGCTTTTTCCCAAAGGGGGATGGAGAGGTGTCTTGAGGAACCCTGAACCGGGACTCACCCTGAAACTGCCAGTGACTGGCTCATAAAACAGTTGGCGCTCGAAAGCCTCCCAGCTATTTCTAATATTTCTGGGCTGCTCGGTTGGTTTATTTGGGTGTGTTTAAGTCACTGGTAAATGAACCAACATAAACACTGCTGGATTGAGGCTGGCGGAAGAGCCGCAGCTGAACGCTTCGCTCCCGGCTCCCGTGTTGACTTTGGCCAGTGCTGCACCGTGCTGGCTCAGGGGCTCCTCCTGGCACGTTGCTGAGCTTCAAATGCTGAGGGTAAGTAAGTCACACCCGGTATCTGAATTGTGATGCTGAATGGGTTACGTGTGCTTTGGTTTCCTTCTGCCCTAATGGCTTTAATAAATCTTTGAGAGAAATGAAGTGAGGTGCTGATCAGAGCTCAGGTGGAGCTCGAGCTGTGTGGAGGAGGAAGACGAGGAGGAAGAGGCGGAGGAGGAAGCACCTGCCCTGTGTGGATAATAAAGTCTGAACTCCGTGTTGTCTCTTAGGGGTCTGGAAAAAAAAAGTTGTTGTGCAGATCTTTAGAGGGGGTTAAACCACTGAAGATAAACTGGTAGGGTCAGATATTGAGGGACTGGAAGCAGGAGCGCTTGGCCAGGCATGGAAACTACTGAGATGTAGTGTGGAGATCAGGAGAGGTTTCTGTGCTCACAGATGTGAGGGTGAGGAGGCTGTTAGGTAGCCAAGTGATTTCTTCCTGTGAGATACTCCAGCCGAGCTGCGACTCATGGTCGTGCCCTTCCCCATGCAGCGGCCCTTCTGCTTCCTAGGGTTGAGCTGGGTGATCTCCAGAGGTCCCTAACAACCCCTACCAATCTGTGTGCATCACCAGCAGGAGATAAACTGTGCCCGGTGGGGTCTGGAGGGTACAGCGCCAGGCTGCAGGCTCCTGCACGCCAGGGATGCTCTGGTCCATGGAGGTAGAGAGGACACCTGTGTTTCTCACGCATTTCCACGCAAAAGGGCATTTTGTTCCTGCCTTTTGCTCTGGTTCCTGCTGAGAGGGAACAGCTTTCTGATGTTGCTGGGCGCTGAAGGACCTGTGGTTTCCTAATGCTTTGGGGGTTTCTTTGAATAGTGACAGTTTTTGATATCCAGGGCTGAGCTTTTCTAGAAACATCAAGCCCTGCACAGCTTCATTGAGGCGTTTTCCCTGATTTTACCGCATCTGGAAGAGCAGGATGATTTCCTTCCCTCTGTCCCTGTTTCCACCTGTTTGATTCAGTGGCTCCTTTTGACTTCTCAGAAGCAGAGGGGACTGGTGCTGGACGTGTTCTGCTTTTCAGTGAGCTCGTGCTTGATGTCTGCTGTGTGGGATGCTTGAGTTCGGGGAACACTTTGTTGGTTCTATTACCTAATCAGGACTGGGAACCCTGATTAGTTCCTGGTTTTGTGTCTCATTCTCTGGCTTCAACGTATGATTAAACGTTTTTCTTCTGGAGTATTAGTCATCTTTCTCCACGATAATCTTAATGAATGGCTGTGGTTTGTGTGGTGCCTTATCTCTGTGTTTCTTTAGAAAAAGCTTTTTCTGGGTAGCTCTTCCTGGAGGAGACCTGGTGGGAGGGGGAGCAGAGAGGAAGGAAACTTCCAGATGAAGCTTGAATTTTCATTTTATGGCAGAAGGTGCCTCCTGTGCACACCTAGGCAGAACCTTAGACATTTCCAAACAGTGTACGTGGTATGGTTTGCTTTTATTGAACTTTTGAGTAATTTAAAGCTGAGCCACACAAGTGACTTCTGCATACAAAGGAGGACCTGAGTTATGTCAGTTTTCTGACAAAGGCACAGAAAAAAATCAGCATCTCCTTGTTCCTGGTCTGGCCTAAGCTGTGCTGATTAATGGGCGTTGCTGTAGCTGACAAAGAACTGATAGAAAAATGATGATTCACATCATTTGAGCTTAGCAGGCTCTGTCAAATATTCATTCCCCTCTTTACAAGAGGTACGGTAGGGTAAAATGTACATTTGTTTCCAGACAGCAGTCCTGAGTCTCCATTCATTCACAGCTGAATATTCATGAGGAAAGGAATGACTTCTGTGTCTCCTACGATTGATGGGAGAAGCCTGCTTGGGCTACCTTGGCTTTCATTGAGTATTCCCAGAGTAAACTCCTTAGGAATGTGAACAAAGACCGAGACACAAAGCAACAGGGAGCCTGGAATGAGATTGATTTCTGGTTTTTACATAAACTATTTTTGTGGTTTTGAATGAGGCTGGTTTCTAGGTGTGTTATGTCGGAGTTAACAACAATGCTCCAATTTGATTTCATACAGTAAACAGTTCAGACTGATCTATGGTAAGCTCCTGTGCCACTTTAGAGGCATTACTTTGATTTTATGTGATGGGTTTTGCCTAATGGGAGGTGTTAATTATTACAGTGGGGAAAATGAGAGGCTGCTCTAAGGAAACCAGCTCTGTCATCAGCGTCCGCTGGTACCGTGGGCAAATAACTTGGACCTTTTTGATCTTGCTGAAGTCATCTGTGAAATGTCTGTAATGATGCTTATTATTCAGTTCTCCTGGAATGTTTATGGTTAATTAATAGTTCTCAAAGCCTCCCAGAAACACTCACGGCAGTGTCCCTGCTGGGACTGACAGGGAGGCAGTGACAACTGGATCGGGCTGCTGAAATATATGTGACTCGCCTTGTTGGCTGCTTGGGACAGTCACCTTCCTTCTCGATGGACTGAGAGCCTTGCCTGGTGTTCAGCAGGGAGGGAACCGTCACCATCAGGAGGAAGGCTGCAGAGATCCTCCATGGTTCACCTGTACAAGTCTCCGGGCTGCTGGCCTGCGGCGGGCTCGGGCGCTCGCTGGGTTATTCGTGACCGACCAGGTGGGTCTGTCCCTGCTGTGATGTGATTGATGGTCAGGAGGGTCTTGGGCACCCTTGGCTGCAGGAGCAAGCCAAGGAGGGAAATGAGGAAGGAGAGTTAAATGGGCATAGACAAAGCCTGCAGCAATAATTCTCATTAATGGAATGAAGATTTGACTTGTGATTTCTGGAGTATGAGAATGGGACAGAAAGAGAAAATAGAAAGATGGTCCAGATTAGGAGTACATTAACTCCAACATCTGCTGAGATCAGAAGTCCTTCAACTGACTTCTCAGGGTGTTCAAGGAAAGGATGGATGCAGTACTCAGGGACGTGGGTTAGTAAGTAATATAGGTGGTAGTGGGGCGGTTGGACTAGATGATTTTGGAGATCTTTTCCAACCTTAATGGTTCTGTGACTCGGGAGGTGTGTGGCTTCAGGGCTGATGTCTGATTTCAGCACCTCCAAAGTGCAGTTTATCTAAATGATGCTGAGGAGGGGGAGAGGAACGTGTTAGTGGTACCAGGGAAAGGTGCTCGTTTCCATGGCAACTGCGGGATGCCTCTGGAAGGGTGGGACTAACCCGAGATTGTCTTTCCCTGTTACATCGTTAGGTATTTTAAAATGAAGCCTCACCCTGTTTGCATTTTTTTGTATCTTTAGGAAATATTCCAGGTAAACTGGTGCTGGTTCTTTAAAATGTCAGCTTAAGCACAAAGCAAGGATGGAAATCACTGATGCAATTAAAAAAGCCAACCCCACATTTATCTGTCTTTCAGCTAGCTGCTGAAGACAGCCCTGGATGCTGGCAGTCTGCTGGAAGGGATTTTTGAGATGTAGTTTACTGTGCTGTGCTTGAGAAGTGTTTACACGGCCCTTTCTGTTCCTCTTCACTTATTTCTCAATCATTTATGCATGTTAACGTGTTGGTTACCAAAGAGGAGAGGGAGGAGAAGGAATCCTGAGGTGATATTAAATTAGAAACCAGCATTAATCATTCTGTTTGTATCTCTAAATACACGACATACTTCACCAAAGGATTTTCCTTTCATTGCAGAGATTAAAACATACAAGTTGTAAATTGCCACTTTTGTTCTAGTAGTTTCACTGATTTGAAGAATACACTTGATGTTGATTTGCATTAAATACTTGTGTATAAGAGTGTAACTCTTGGGTCTTATGAATTGGGAAGAAGTAATAACCTTCCATATTAATATTGCTTCTGGGTTCTGGAGTCCCAGTATCTTCCAGCGCTTCCAAACTTGACTTAACCTGTGGAACATCCTTGGCAGATGGAGAGAGGGAAAATTATAATGTCAAATGAACTGAGCTTTTGCAGTAGGACCAAAGATGGGTGGGGGAATTGGGTCCAGGGAGGTTGGCCTATCCCTGGGCTGTTTCCCGATGAAACATTTGGTGCTGTGGAGGGTTTTACATCTCTATGAGTAGGGATGCTGCTTTCTCACCTAGAGATGTGTCTGTGTGCACTTTGGTCATCAAGTGATGTAGAGCGTATAGTGCTTTAATTTGGGATTCCTGAAATGAATCGAGGCAGTAAGAACATATGGCAAATGCCAGAAATAACCTTTGTATTACATGTTTCTGATGAATAATTCAATCCTGCTTAGCCCTGGCCCACCATTCGAAGGAACCCCTCACGGTACCTGGCAGAATGTGGATGAAACACTTGAAGAACAAATGGTGGAAGGTGAAAGAAGCAGTTGTTTCCCTGCCCATGAGCCTTCTCCAGACTCAGTCTTTCTTAGCATTTCTTGTGGTGATTAAAACGTTAAATAATGATGTCTAGGGTGCTGGACAGCACAGCTGTGTTGGGGAGTGAGGGTGGTCAGGCAGGATGGGTGATCCTGGGGCTGGTGAGGGGGGGAGCAGGAGTTAATTTCTCCTCAGACTGTGAGCACCTTGTGCAATACCCTGGGAAATCTCCTCTCCTGTCCTCTCGCCCAAAAAGGATCCAGAAACTTGTATTCTAGTGGTAGAGTGGTTTGGCGAGAAATTTGGAGAAATAAAGCATCTCCTGAGCTTTATTCCTTACTGCATTTATTCCCTGCTGTTTGGAGAGAGTATTATTCAGGTTGCTTAATGGGCCCAGAGCGATCTCTGCCTCCCAGAGAGTGCTTGGGATGCTCGTTACTGGAGGCGATGCAGAGTTCGTCAGCACGAGCTGTTGTATGAGTACCAAAAACACAAACCAGGGGGTGTGTGTTCCTTTCGATTGTACTTACAGTCTGCATGTCAAACTGTTAATTACCTAAATCCATGCTCCAAAGTAGAGTGATAAAAGGCAGCTTCACTACTAGCCTGTAGTGCCTTACCCAGCATTCAGAAAGTGGGGGAGCACAAGGAGAGGTTTGTCTGAGGGTTTTTTGGCTTGCTGTCATCTGGGGGAAACCTCTAACTGAGTACAGACAAGCCTAAAATAGCCATGGAACTTCCCGAAGGCAGAAGCAGCTGTAACGCTCCTGCTGCTCGCTTGTAGGCTTTGGGTTTTCACTCCTTTAGAATGTATTGACAAACTCCTGTCTGTTTTGAATAAACAGTTGTAGCGCCTTAAAAAAACAGAATAGTGCCTGACGTGCTCCAACGTGTTGCCTTTATCAGGGCTTCTCTGCACAGAACGGATTAGTTACAGAGAGGAGGACTTTGCTCTTGCACGCAGGAGGAGTTACCCACGCTCTGCTGTTGGAATTAGGGCAGTGCATCTCTGCACAGGGTAATTTAATCTGGGTTCTGTTGTTAAACATCCTCCCTGAAAAGTCAACAGCGTGGACTGTGTTTTGATAATAGCAGAGGAGACTTTCATGGCTATTTCATTAGATTAAAAAAAAAAACCAACCAAACCCACCCCAATCTAAATATTGAATCTGAATTCTGTGGGGATTAAATGCCTTGGCAACTTTGTCAACACGTTTAATTGCATAATTTTGAGCATTTGCTTAAAAGCTTTGCAGATCTGAAGCCTCACATGAGTTTGCAGTCTGTGAATTGCAGATGAGTGTTTGGGGTTTTTTTTTGTGTGGGTATGGAAAGCCAGTGCCCAGGCTTGCTGCCTTCAGTGCCGTTCTGGTTGAAGGATGCTTCAAGTTAGGAAACTTCCAAGGTACCGGTTGGGATGGAGGTGTTCTGCAGCTGTCAGGAGGGCAGGGACCATCGTCAGGAGGGCAGGGACCATCAGCTGTCTCGCTGCTTAACTGATGCTTTTGTTGTGCCCAGAAAAGCCGGTAGACCCAAGTAATTAGGGATGCAAATACATTACAATGTAGGTATGAAAATAAAAGGTGAGTGTCCTTGGTACTTCACCGAGACTAGCCTTAATCTTTGCATTCAACCATGTCTCGAGTCTTCTGGCTCATCTACACCTCGAAACGGTGTCAGCAAACTCTGTTAGAAAGAACTTCAGCTGCCAACTCCTACAATTCCATTTATAACTGTGAAGGGATTCCTGGCCATGTGCATTACCCAATGCCAGTCTTTCTGAAAGGGGTAAGGAATATTCTCGTTTTTAAAGGAAAATTTACCTTTTCCAGGGCATGTTGCTTCTGACAGGATTATGAACTTGAACCTGAATCTCTGGTCTTAAACAAAAGACTCTGTTTCCTCCTCTTACATAACTTTCACTTCAAAGCCTGGTTTTTAAATTACCAGTCAGTCTTTTTTAAAGCTGTGATGATCAACGACTTTGATCTACCAACACGTGTTCCCTGAGATTCTCACTGGTAGCGTAGAAAGGTGTTTTGACATCGCTAACCTCCCAGCCCTGGTCAGGGTTGTTGAGCTGTTGTCTGTTGCTTGTCACAGCCCAATTTGCAGCCCTGTACCAAAAAAACACATTGAAGCTCTTTTCACACACCTGTGAAGTGTTTCACTGTTGGAGTACAGCCTTTCTTAGACATGTTGGTTGGGGAAATGGGGAGAATTTGGAGCCATTTGTAATTTTTTCCAACTTCTTTATCTGTTTAAATGGTTTTAACTTCTACTTGAAGCTGTGGTGTTGGATATTTCCAACTTTTTGAAACTGGACAGAGCAATGACCTTAACCTAAACTCTAATCTTAACTGAAACCCCAGCCTGGCCAAGGGGGGCAGGTGGATGCTGCAGGTGGGTGCTGGCGTTCAGCACCTGAGTGTGTGGCAGCTCCCAGGAGACTGGGGCTGAAGAAGCTCATCACAGATAAGATCCAAAGCCCCCACTCCAGTCTCCTGTGTGGAGCAGAGGTTTTGTTCACTTTGGGCTGCATTGTCTTTCGTGTGCTGCTGGGTAGCCTGACAGATGAGATGGTATTAGAGCTGTGTGTGCAATTTAATGCTTGGTGACTTCCAGTCCTGCAGTGTCACTGCTTTGGAGGTGCTGGGTGGGGGCCCTCAAGAGTCAGGGATAACGGAGCTGCACGTGAAGGTGTTGGATCTGCTGATTCCCACCTTCCCATTCGTGGTTTGGTTCTGCTTTGCTTTGAATTCGATGTGCCTCCTGCCCTGGCATGACCATGGGAGGAGGACTGCTCTTCACACAGCAGCCATGTGGGACCACTGAGTCCAGGCGGGAGCGCGGAAGGTTTCGGAGTTCAGCTCTGGCAGTTGGTGTGGATCTGTGTGGGAGAGAGGATTGCTCTTTAATCTGGGCGGGAGCTGGGGGTTGGTGGTTCTGTTTTGGTTGCCATCCCACTCCTTTCCCAAGCTTGTCATCTTTTTATATGGCATGGCATTTGGGATAGGGGTGGGAACATCTTGAGAAAGCTACAGTGCAGATATACAGAGGTACAGCGAGATATTGAAAAGCAGCTCAGGCTGCTTGTGCCTTCTCCTGGTACTCTCTGCTGTGCAAGCTGTGATTCACCATGCTGCTATCCAGTTAGATCAGTTAAAGCTAATCGCAGGGAAGAGTTTAAACCCTGCCTAGGGAGATGATGCTGCTTGGAGCAAGGATGTTCTTCAGTCTCAGAGTGTATGAGATGAGTGGGCAAAGAGGTCTCCAGGGTCTGAGTTCATCCTTCTAGCTCTGTACTGGAGAATGAACTAGTTGGTACAGAAATGTCTTTGCTTCTGTGCTTCCAACTGCAGTTTATAGGATGCTTTCACAAAAAGTAATAATAATTTTGGTAAATTCTTTTTTAGGAGCTGAGCGTTTGCACTCTGTAGGAGAGCAAAGTGTAGTTCCAGGCAGAAGTGTGTATACCCAACTGCTCTGGGTGTGATTGTTTTATGAAAGCTCAAGTTCTTGCCAGGAGCTTTGTGGAAAAGCTTTCCTGTTTGGTGTAGTTTCAGAATCCCCAACTATTCTGTAGATGCCCATAATTGCATCACAATTCCTGTATTCTGCTTAAGTGTTAAAAACTCCACCCAAATCTATATTGTTTTAAAAATAAGGATAATCTACTGTTAATTTTGCTTACTGAATCCTTCCCGAGATGGTAAGGTCGGAGTCTTTGGGGATTCGTCAGGTAACAAGCCCCCAAGGTGCTCATCTGCTTCAAACCAATGTGGCTCTTTCAAGCAGGACCAATCAATCCGTGATGATCATCCAGGATTTTTAAAGATGTGAGTGGCTCTGGTGGCTTCTTAAAATGTAGTGTGTCTCTTAATGTGCCTATGATGGAGACAACTGCTGATGACCTTTCCATGGGAGTATTAGAGACACCGTCGCTTAAATGCCAGCACTTTATTTAGTGACAATGACCTTCTTGATAAGGCAGCATCATTTGTGCCTATCAATACTTTATATGCTTAAAAGTTTAAAAGGGAAAAAAATGAGACGCTAAATGTTGAGAATGATAAATGTGACTAAAATACGGAAGGTAGAAGATCCTTCCTTACCCTTGAAGTTCATTAATAGCCAGACATGCCTGCTGCGTGCTACAGGGAATGTTGAAAAGGTAGTTGCAGAAAGGATAGAAGGACAATTATGCAGCTCTCTTGCATTCTACAGTACCCTGTCCCTCTGTGCCCTAGGTGACTTTACAATCTGGTGATGGAAGTGAATGAATGGCTTGTTTTAAACAGATGGAAAACTTTCTGGTTGCTCCTAGGGACGTTGTAATTATGTAGTTGTCAGCCACGTGAGGTTGAAGTGCAGCAGAAAGGATTCTGCAATACAGGGCAAGGCTTAGTGGGAGAATAATACCCGGTGTTTAGTCCTAATTCGACTACTGGCATCTTGACCTTGATTAAACACTCTTATTCACCTTCAGGCACTTCAGCACTGTCAGCAGGAACAGAGTCCTCAGGATGCTGTTCCTTGCCATCGGTGATCACAGTGGGTGGGATCTCAGGTCTACAAGTTTTAGAAAAGGCAAGGAGATGGAAGGCGCTTTTTTTTGTGTTTAAAGTGGCTGTTAACCTAATAACCTGTGTAAATTAAAAGGCTCAGAAGCAGCGAATTCAAAATGAAAAGCAGTGGTTGGGACTTGCAGGCACAAAAAGGTCCTGTGTGATACGGTGACCTGCAGGTTAGAGCGTGCCCAGCCTCCGACTCTGCCCTGCTGTGTTCCTGGAGTAAGCCTGAGAAAATATCTTCTGCTTGTGTAAGCAATGGGAAAACAAGCAGATACTTTATACTCCAGAAAGCCCAGTAAGCCTCAGGAAATTCCTGCATTCTTGATTTTATTTTGTGGCGTGTCTCTGAAAGATGAGCAAGGTTTGCCCTTCTCCAGCCCAGCGCCGCAGACTCGATAAGCGGCCGCTGAATAGCTTATTGTTCCCCTGCGGGCAGCCCCATCAGCTGTCGCTGCTCCCCTCCAAAAACACTGAGTTTATTTATAAAGAAAAAGTGCTGATGCTGCATTTCTTACTAAAGGAAAAGGTTACTACTACTTGCTGCTGTGGGTGAAGTGTCCCACCTTCAGAACCAAGAGCTTCACTGTATCTCTGTACTATGAATACATGTGTGCTCTGCTGATCATCTGGTCCTTGGGAACTACTTGGTTTTTGGAAGTGAGGACTTCTGTGTCTTGTTCTTCATCTGCTTAGCAGAAGATGCCAGTATTCTCCTCTGGACTCTCTCTGGCCTCAAGCTGTGCCAGGGCAGGTCCAGGTTAGACATTAGGAGAAAGTTCTGCACTGAAAGGGTTATCAGGTGCTAGAACAGGCTGCCCAGGGAGGGGGTTGAGTCTCTGACCCTGGATGTATTTAATGGACGGGGAGATGAGGTGCTCAGGGATGTGGTTTAGTAGAGGATGGGTATGGTTGGACTCAGATCTTCAGATGAAAGTGCATGTTTTGTTGTTTTCATGTTGAGTTTATTGCCAGTAGGGAAGCCTGATAACCTCTGCCAGCCATGGCGCTGAATATTTCTACATTTTTAGACCCAGACTGACACATTTCTGCTGTTTTCTTGCTTTGTTTGAGAGCAAGTCACCTCTGTCCCTCAAATTTAGTATCAGTAAGACAAGGTGAACATCACCCTGGCTTAAAGGGGCGATGTGAGAAGTTTCTGTGTTTGTAAAATGTTTGAAAGCTGCTTGTAAAAGGATTGTGGTAATACAAATAGGTAATTGCACACAACAATAATAACAATATTAAGAGTTTTATGGGTCTCTGTGAGTTTTATGGGTCCTTTAGACACAGCTCTGTTACTTGCAGATGTTTTAGAAAGAAAAGTAGTCTTTGTGGAGCTAATCCCCTGATGGGAAGTGCTCTCATGTTGGCTCTCTGAAGGGGTGTCTTTATCTCTTTCAGTGGCTTGGTTTATAATGAGACATGAACAGCTGGAGACTCAGTAACTAACTGAATAATCCGAAATTGGTGCCTTTGGGGAGCACCCCAGTGTGTGCAATGGCATTTCTGCATCGGGAGCAGTCTGCAAAGGGATTGGATAGAAATTCCCCAAAGTCATTTTCTGAGCTGGCGTGTGGGGTATTGCAACATGCAGTCCTCTTTTTCCACACTGAGATTCAGTACATTTTTAGGCAGTGACCGCTTCTCCTTGATGCCAAAAATGCACTTGATGCTTGTAATTGATGCGCTCTTCAGCAGTTCAGCTTTGCTTCTACATCTGTGCACCGGACCGCAGGTTATGGGATGGCTCTCCTGCGACTGGTGCATCTGAGATGCACTCACCCTCATTTCCTGCCTGCAGGTACCCAGTTAATTGTAACAGAGCTTTGCTGACATGTTACTAACGAGAGAACGTGTTTTTAACTCTATTTTACTGGTGAATTTTTGTGGTGTTTTCTCTAATGGGATTTTGTTTAATCTTTAGTGCTTTTATTTGTTACAGAGATCCGTGCCCAATTGGTAGAGCAGCTGAAATGCCTTGACCAGCAGTGTGAGCTTCGGGTCCAGTTACTGCAGGACTTGCAGGATTTCTTCCGCAAGAAGGCAGAGATTGAGATGGATTACTCAAGGAATTTGGAGAAGTTGGCTGAGAGATTCCTGGCTAAAACTAGGAGCACCAAAGACCAGCAATTCAAGTAGAGTATTTGCCTTTTGTTTTTGCCTTTTTCTTCCCTTGTAGATGTGGTTGCAAGGATAGCAATGCAAAAAAAAGAGAGATGATGCAGGGAATGTAGGTCCCAGCACATCGTGAATGTCAGAATGTTTCCCAAGCTTGTCTTAACCACAGACCCCATTTCATGTTTCTGCCTAGCCTGGTTGCTGCTAGCTTCATGTCAGTAATTCCTTGTTGGTCGTATGTTGTCAGAAGGGAATGGAACAGTAAAAACTGGCACATATAAAAGGAGTCATTTCCTTGGGAAGGGGGCAAAGCTGTACACCAGATCTGATGGCCAAAGCCAGGGTTTCCTTCAATGTCAGTGGGTTTTGTCTGTTGTTTTTTTCTAAAGAGTAACTGTTCTAACCTGTTATGTGCTGTGATTTGCCATTGCAGCTCCCTTTTGATACCCTGCACATGCCCAGTGTCAGATTTAACTCATGTATCTCTGCCCCTGTCACTTCAAGGCAGTAGAGAAATAATGCCAATAGGACTTAGAGCAGAGCTGTGCCTCTGGGTAGTGTCCCTAGACACTAAGCTCATTTAAAATTTAAAGCTGTCCCTATAGACGATCAATTGTCTCACCTGCTTTTGACACATTATTTATAGGTAGGTCTGATGATCAATAGTCTCACCTGCTTGACACATTATTTATGGGTAGGTCTGACCATACTGCTTTGGCTGTTCCTTGCTTAGCTGGATGTCAGGATGACTAACACGTTCTGAATGTGGTTTTGTGGATCCACAGCCCTCTGATTTCCTGCTGACTCCTGCCTGGAGGGGGGGACACGGCTGCCTTCCCCAGGAAGGGGGATGCAGGAGATGACCTGGGGGTGAAGAAGGCTGTGTGGCACAGATATCAGCCCAGCAAGAGTAGGTGGCCAGCACAAAGCCACGGCCACGGGTCTCCTGTAGCAGACATCTGGGCAGTGCATGAGCTTGTGGGGTTTTGTTGTCAGGGCAGCAGCTGGGGAAAACACCAAGCAACAGCAGCCTTGGGATGTGAATCATTTCTGCTTTGCACAGAGAGAGCTGAGAAGATCCATCTGGATCTGCCTCCACCCAAAATGCCACGGTCACTCAGCATTGTTCGGGTCGGGCCATTGTGTTGTGTTCTTGTCATCGCTGTGCTTGGAGGAATATGGGGACATATCAACTTCCCTTTCCCACTAGAAGCTCTTCTTGTGAAAGCCATTAAGTAGGCACCACTTCAGTTTCCTTTCTGTACGGCTTTGATGTCATTTATTTTCATTCTCATTGTGCTGGGAACTCAGGACTCCCAAGCATCACTGTTTGACAGGCTGGAGGAGTTATTCTGCCTGTCTACAGAGCTGTAATTGCCTTCAATATTTTCCCCTGTATCTTTACAGGGGAGGTGTTCTTCCCGTTACAAGCTGCCCATACTCTGCACATGCTTTAAGATGGCACTTAAGAAATGATGTCACAAACTATAATTTCCCACTGCATTATGACTGGTCGTTTTCAGTTTTATTTGTTATTGTTCCTGGTGAAAATTGAGGTGATTTCCTTTGTATTCCCTGATATGAAACATCCCATCAGAAATGCTTCTGTATTCAGCTTTCAGTGCTGGGAAAATTGCATCTGGCTTTCTTCCTATTTTGAGATTCAGAGTGAATTTTTGATGCAGAAGGTTCTGTCGTGGTTGAAGAGAATCCTGTGTGGTGTCATGCTTTCTGTGAACTCAATAGCTGACTCTGGTACCACAGGGGGGTTAATTTTTTATTTTGTTCTAATGCATTTTCCTCCCTGACCCCTGCCCTTGGTTTCTGTGCTGTTTCTGCTTTGGATGGGCTTCATAAACCTGTGCCTAGACAAAATTGACCTCAGATATCCTAGCTATTGAGTGCAGCCTGGATTGGACAGGTGATTTTTATCAGCACATAAAACTCCCACTTGAATTTCTGAATTGAACATCCGTGCTTTTCTGGTGAAGTCCAGGGCATTGCCTGAAATACTCTGAAACCTGGTGCTCAGCATCCCTTTTGCTTTGCAGAGAGAGAGCTAGTGCTGCCAAGCCACTGACTTCACTGGCATGAGCAGCAGACAGCTCGTGTCAGGAAAGCATCTTCTCCTGGAACATGTTACCCCTGCAAGGTTTGAGTCCCAAATGTGCGAGTAGTTAATTTGCTCAAGAGTTGGAATGAGGGGAGAAAAATAACTCCTAACCCTGGGTTAACTGGGTCTGTGGCAGTGTTTATCACAGCAGTGACCCCCAGCTTTAAAGCTGTCTGTCCTGGGTAGCTCTGTCTATGACTTTTTTTGGCCATTTCTGTGTGCTGGCTGTGACACTCAGACCCATGTCAGAATACCACAGGGATCACTGAGGAAGCAATTCCAGTTATAATTACCTATCCCCAGCACTGCTCTGTCTGCACAGTGAAGAGTAACTCGGCTGGTACCTGTTCTGTGGACACTGGAGCTGTGAGCTCGTTTGGAAGCCCCCAGAAGACCATTTGATCAAAGCCAACCATCAGATCTCTCCTCCTAAGGAGCTGTATTACATGACTGGGGATGTGCACGGGCGGGTGGCTACTCTGTAATTGCCTGGCTGTGACCCTATAAATACACAGTAATAGCATGTTCTTCCGATAAGGTGATAATTACGTGGAAGGTACCGTATCATTCAGGGACTGCTTACCATGTCACTTGCCGTTTTTAGATCTCATAACACACTGTCAAGGAGGAAATCTGTCAGGCAGTAACCCTGTAATTTGCATGTGCTTTCATACTCAATAGCTATCATGTAATTGCCGACTTGCTCCCAATGTGTTCATTTAAGGGAATGCTGTCAAGGGCAGGAGGCTTCGGTCTGACCCGCCAAATGGGCTCGGGTGGCTTCCTCCACCATCCATCCCCAAGCTGGGACAAGCACATGCTTAAAGGAGAGAGGTGCAGGTTTCCAACAGATGCCTTGTGTGGGGGTTATTACTCTCAGATGTGGCTGCAGGAGGGGGGTAGGCTGGTGGGGTGGCTATGTATGTTCTCCATATGGGTTTTGAAGGGTAGATGGTTGGGTCTTGACAGCGAACTGTATATATAGCCAGTGGTGGACTTGAGGGGTGCTTCTACATGGCGCAGTTTGAAGCTAGATTCACTGGAGCATCTTAAAGTGATTCACAGAGGTAGGTGTATGTTGTTCTCATTTTCTGTCTCTGAAGAAGGGGAACAGATTGGTGTAGCCAAGGTGACACACGAGTTGATGACAGTTGGATATATCCCAGGTTTTACTTGCTTTTAACTGCTCTACCATGGCTGTTAGACCTCACTTTGCTTATTCTCTTTTAAAAATGGGGTTTTTTCAATGAGGCTACTAAAGAGACCAGTCACATATCTCTATATGTATAGATATATATACGCATCTCTCTAGTACCCATTGGTGGATATCCTTGCACAAGCTGTAAGGGCTGGGGCAGGGGCACAATTAATTTCACAACTCCCATTGTTACAAGAACTTGTTGGCCACAAGTTTGGTACAGCCATCGCTCCTTAAAGATCTGCCTAAGTTAAAGGTCTCTCATGTAGCAGTTAAATTGGAGCATCCATCTCAGCAGGCATCTGTCTTGCCTCTGGGGTTTGGGGGTCCCTGCGGGCAGCAGCGCTGGGTCTGACATCCATCCTCAGATGCAGTGAAACCCTGCGACCTTTAACTCGAGCTCTCAGTTCTCTAATTTCATGTGATTTTGTTCTAAAGGCGTTTGATTATCCATATAATCAGTTAACGGTGTAAAAAACTGTGGCAAACCTTGAGCGATGCCTTTCAAGGGAGAAAGCAGGGAAAGAAAAATAAATGCAAAGACAGTGCTATTTTAAGGCCATGTTTTAAATCAGTCTAGTCTTTGGAAGTAGGATACCGAGTAGCAATTGTCAGCTGGAGAGCTGAATGTCCAGGATATCCCAGCATGAAATTCAGATGGCTTTCTGGCAGCCTTTGCCTTGAAGTAGAAGATGCAGAATAAGTCTGGCAACCTTCAGGCTCAGCACTTGTAAACAACAGATGTTCATAACTGGAATCTTTTGGAAGAGGAGGGCAGGGAGCAGCGTGGATGTCCATGCTTGTAATTCTCAAAATTTGCAGTTACTGCTGAGCTGTGTCAGGGGGACTTTAAGGAGGAATCAAACGTTGATTTGCAAAGAGTTCAGCCTTAGTTTTCTCAAAAGCAAACTGAGTTCTTTAAAGCAGAGATGATGCTGAGAGGGAGCTGTTGCCAAAAGCATTTGAGTCAGGTGGACTTCAGTTACATCATTCTCATTAATATTTTAATTGATAAATGCTGTCATAGGCTGTTCTGACCTCTGATTCTTTTTGATGGAGCAGACAGGAAAGCTTATTCCAAGTCTTTCAAATAATGACATTTGGAAGACTTTTCTAAGCATGAAGCATTCATTTATTCCCTGCCCTCACTGAACCCAGAGAGTTAGGGATGCAACACCAGTGAGAACATACATAAAACCCCAGGATGGGTAGGATTTTAGCTGTTCTGCAGAGCACGCTGCAGAGGACAGAATTCAACCAGGTCTGAAAAAACACGTAAGGAAGCAATTACACCTCCAGATTTTTCAGTGGTAATTAACACTTGATCTGTTGCTGGCTCTCATGGTTTGCAGAGTGGACTTAACAATTACATGGATGTGAAAAGAACTTCTTTTTCCTCCCTTCCTCCTCTTCCTGTCTGACTTCAGCAGGTGGTTCAGTTGAGGGGCTGTGAGGTACCTGAGCCCACAGGTTCCTGCTGGGAGGGGCAAGGAAGTGGGAAATAAATTAACTTCTTGGTTTCCAGGATCCTGATGATTGTTTTGGGAGGTACCTGGTCTGGAAATGGCTGTTGCACAGCTCTGGGAAGCAGATCCTAAATATTTTGGGGGGCCAGGAAGGTGGGACAGGAAATTTTAGGGGCTTGCAGTACCAACTGGAGACTTGCTTTAAAGCCCCTTGGTTCTGAGGAAGGATGGTCAGAGAAATTTTCCGTTTGCATGGATGATGTGATGTGCCTGTGTTGAGAAGTTTCCCTCGTTCTAATTAGTGATATTTCATGCTCATCTGACTTACTCCTTCATCTTAGGTTCCTTATGGAAACCCAGTATTCATATTCCCAGGCTGTGGATATGGTTTTTGTTTGGTTTTTAGGGGGTTTTAAATGGAGGATAGGGGGAGGGGGTTGTCATTTAAGATCATTTTTCTGCTCTTTTGCTCCCTGGGGTTCCCTTGCAGTGCCCAGCTCTCCCCTGCTTGCCTTAAAGCAGATAAATCCTGGCCTGTCGGGGAGTTCCTTGTATGAATGAGTAATTTAATTAAGACGGTTCAGATACTTGGGACTCAATCTTCCCTTCTGATCTTTGAGAACTGGCTGAAATCTTTGAAGTGGAAGCTGCAGAGGACCCGATCAAGATAACACCCAAGAAAACCACAGAGCTTCATACTTTGTGGTTCCTTAAAAAATCTCTGCACAACTTCCTCTTCCTGCTCCCGAGCACCCCGGTTGCTGTGAGCTGGTGTAATTTAGGGTAACCTTAATAAACCAGCCAGCTTCACTATCATCACACGATCTTTAAATGAGGATAATTGAGATTAAACCTGGATCTTGGCGTTTTCTTCTTCCTCCTCCTCATGGGGGGGGAAGTTTGAGTGAAATAGTTGTTGTGAGGATGAAATCACCAGCGCTTTGGGCAAGTTCCTATGCAGAGCCTGAAGTTTTGGGTTGATCTCATCAGTTTGAGTTCTTAAGGGCGAATAGTGACTCCAGTGATTCCTCAGGCTCTGTGGCCATCGAGCTTGCTCTCAGTGATACCCAGCGGTCCCTATCACCTATTTCTCTTCCCTTTTTCATCCCTTCCCTGTGGTGACACAAGCCTGGAAGCTGTGTGTACTTCTTGCCAGCTCCTTTGAGGATCGCAATGGTTAATGAAAATCACAATTTGCTTCCCTGCCATCTGCTTGTGGTTATGATAGAAAAGGGTCTGTTGTAAACAGTTGTATAACTTCTGCTCTGTGTTGTGAAAACTGTTGCCATGTTCCACCCCAGAAAACGCTGCGTTTTTAGAGGTGCTTCACCACTTATTGTGGTGCATAGTTCCAAAGGCTACTTGGAAGGTTTGAAGCAAGTAACTGCCTCTTCCCTTTTCTGTTTCTTTTCTGTCTCAAGGCTTGCCTTTATCTGCTCTTTGCCAGCACTAGGAAACTTGTCTCTAGCAAATAATGGAGAGCTTTTTGTCTTGCTTCCTGTAAAAACCTTGCTGTGAAAACACTGAACCAGTGCAAAAGCCAGACAGGGTGTTGTAACAAGGGACTGAAGGGGTGAGCGAAACCAACAGGCACCAAGAAATACAGGAATTGAAGTGAAAAACCCCCTCTCTCAGCGTGCAGAGCTGTGGTTGCACGAGGCTGAGCTCAGGGCGCGGCTGTGCTGCGCAGACCCGAAGGTGACAATCCCGGTGGCGGCTTGGAAGCATGTGGGGCTGTGATGGTTTCTTCCTGCGGGATGGCCTTTCATGTCTAACCACAGGGAGTGTGTCAACAACCCATCTGGCGCCATTAGACACCAGCAATTTTACTCGCCATGCTTTTCATGGGCTCTTGGTATTCGTGCTATGTGCTGCCTTAGAATAGCTCTGGGTGTTGTGGTAGGGCAGCCTGGACAGCTGGGAATTGTCCAGTTAACTATTGCATCTCTTCTGGTTCCCATTTGGTGCTTAGGCTTTCTTTGGAAAGCCTTGTCTGTAGTCATAGAATCGCAGAACGCTTTGGGTTGGAAGGCACCTCAAAGATCACCTAGTTCCAACCCCATGCCATAGGCAGGGACATCCTCACTAGCCTAGGCTGCCCAAAGCCCTGTCCTTGAACCCTGCCAGGGATCCAGGGGCTTCCACAGCCTGTCTGGGCACCTTGTGCCAGAGCCTCACCACCCTCAGAGTAAAGACTTTCTTCCTAACCTAACCCTGCCCTCTTTCAGCTTGAAGCCATCGCCCCTTGGCCTGACCCTGCGCTTCCTGGTGACCAGCCCCTCTCCCCCTTTCCTGTAGGACCCCTTGAAGTGACTTTAGCCCAGGCTGCTCACAGCTCTTCCAGGCTGCTCGCAGTGGGGTTGTACCGATACCTGAGCAGGGGCATCCATGAACAGCCAGATGCTCTTAGTAGGCTGACAGCAACAATCGTAACAAGATGGAAAATACAATAGGAGATACTAAGGACCGAAACACCTGAGTGGGTTGGGGTTGGCAGCTCCTGCAGATGAGTGATCATTTGTGCAGAGGAGCAAACCAACTCCTAATGTCTCTTAACACTGTCCTTCAGCAGCTTCTCTTTATCACCATCCACAATGCTATATGGTTTAGTTATTTAGCATATTAATATTTAGTTTATTTAGCTTCCTGCCTTCTACCTGGACCATGATTTGCCTGTTAGAGATGGTGTGTACACGTCTGACCCAGCGCTGCTCCTTGGAGGAGCTCTTCCTAGCGACTCCCCGTCTCCTCCTGCCCTCTCTTTATTGGAAGTAACTTGGTCGTTGTTTCTCGTTTTGCTTAATCTTAAAAAAAAGCCAAACACAGCCAACCCTTCACGTGTATCTTGCTGTCACTGGCAGCTTTCATCTGTTTCAGTGGGAATCAGAGGGCTTGGATCCCAATCTGCATGTGTGTCCTTCCAGGGATGGCTGCAACGTGGTCCATACCCATAGATTCCCACTTCTGTTAGTTGAGTCTCACAGTTACTAATTAGCTCTCTGGCACATTAACAAAACAAACAGTATGCTGCAAGCACCCATTGCAGGAGATCTAGGGGCAGTTATTTGATTTATATAGCTTCACATCTGGCAGCTTCAACCTTGTGCAGTGCTGCATTTTCATCATTCCATCTGGTTCCTGCACGTCAGCGGGATCTGCAGTACAGGACGCAAGAGTTACAAAGGCAAACAGTGTCTCTAAAGAAAATCTCTGCTTTCTCACCTTTTCTTTTTTTAATTCAAAACACCAGGAGAACTAAAAAAACAGGATCCTTTTTGTAACCCATCCCAGTACACACACGTGTGTGTGTGTGTGCAGGCTCTCCGAACCTCGGAGCAGAATTGTCCCTTTTTCTATGGAAATCAAACTGCGCTTCTTTTAACAGGAAAGAAATCTGATAGTCATGCAGAATAATCAGGGAGAGCTTTGGCTTTCAGCTAGAAAGCTGGCTTGCTCTTTTCTAAATAAATATTATTGTACTGTAAACAAATGATTAAATGCATCCAGAGGGGAGTAAATGATGTAGTTAAGGCTGCACCTAGACCTGCCAGAGCCAAGCTCTGCTGCAGGGCTGCTGGAGGACCATGCAAAATCGCTGCCAACATCCTTGCTTTCATCTAGTATGAAATGGTGCCTTAAGAAATGATTCCTTTCAGTAGATGAAATGTTGATCCAAATGAACAGGTTCTTCTCATCTCTCCCTTTTGCATCGCTTATTTGAAGGGTGTGGAGGGAATCGGCCTTTAAAGTTCAAAGATGGGAAAATAAAGCTTGGTGTGTGAGTGCTGCTTTCTCTCTTGCTCAGGACAGGTACAGATCCTTGCACATAATTGTGTGTGGACATGAGATGTACCGTTTGTTTCCTGTGTGGATGGTGTTTAGCTAACTCTATGCTTCAAGTCTTTTTACCGTGGTTAAGTTTGCAAATGCCTGAGACAGCACTGTGAAACTCATTGTCAGAGACTGGAGCCATCGCTCTCCCTCCAGCGCTGCAATTTATGCCCAATTTCTCAGATTCAACAGGAAAAATGAGAGCCTACGTTTGGCAGGCTGTAGCTTGCACTTGCCTGATCTGTTTGAGCAGAGGTCCTGTAGCTGGGCTTCTGGCCTTCGTGGACGTAGAACATCGCTAATAGAATCGCTTTACCCACTTCAGGCAGCCCTGTCCAATTCTCATCTCTCTTTTGTGTCCTTTATAGGAAGGATCAGAATGTGCTATCACCAGTCAATTGCTGGAATCTCCTGCTAAATCAAGTGAAGCGGGAGAGCAGGGATCACACCACCTTAAGCGACATCTATCTCAACAACATCATCCCGCGCTTTGTCCAGGTCAGCGAAGATTCGGGGCGCCTGTTCAAGAAGGTAACTGAGTGCTATGGTGCATGTCTTTGTTCACCCCTTCTGAAATACAAGGTTTTAGCTATTTCTTCTGCTGGATTGATTTATTATTGACCGTGCCTAACGCTTCTTGGGGTATTTTTCACAGACTCACTAGGGTGGAAAAGAGCTTTGTGGGTAACTGTGCTTGACTTGCCTCTTGTTTCTTCAGTTGTTTTCTGGGTTTAATGTTTCTGGCTTCTCCTGAAAGCGAACTGTTGAGGCACACTGATGGAAATTCAGGCCATGGGTTGTTGGGTTTTTTTCCCCTCTTCATTTGCCTGCAGTTGGCATGTGTTTTGAAATAAGCAGAAAGCTTCCAGATCTTTAACTCTGAATATAATCAAGGACAGCTCTCTGAAGACAAACATATACCTGCTGCAGAGGAGAAACTATGGTTAGGGAGAATTCCTACTACACCAGATAGTCAAAGGATTACTGTCCTTCTCTGGAAAAAGGAGAAAATGCAGCCTTGGTGGTAGTTGGAGGCCTTGTTTGACAGACTTGAATGTCTTGAGGAGCAAGTGTTCAGCTCTTCTTTGACATCTCTACATTGCTTTGACTGATAAGCAGCATCCAAAGATTCTGTAGACCACAAACTGCCAGAAAACAACCAGAGCTCAACATTGTGTGTGTCAGTTCATGTTCAGATGTGCTGGAAGGAGGAGCGTCTTGTGTATTACCAGGGGAGAGCAGGATGCATTTGCTTTCTTACAGCAGGTACCTGTACGTGTTGGCAGCTCATCTCTACAGGAGAATGAAAATACCAGGGAGCACACAGTTGTGTCCTGTGTCCCCTGCCTATTTCTTGAGGTTTTTAACGGGTAGCAACAGAGCATGAAAAATATATTCAAGTATTGTGTTCGGTTTCTCTTCTACTTCTTTTTTTGAGGCACTGCCCAAGCAGATGAGGAACCTTCTCTCTTCCAAGTAACATCACACTAAGGCCTTTCTGACCTTTTAAAACTTTCTGGTAATTACATTACGGCTGATTAGATACTTACATGGGATTATTGAATGGGAGTTCCTCTTCAAGTCCTCTAATCCTTCCAGAGGATAACTAATCTCCCCACTGAATTTCAACAAGGGCTGTGCTTGAGCAAGGTGGCTGAGAAAATGCCTCAGCCAGGAAGTACATGGAAATCGATACTCTCCCAGTTTGGCTGGAAACTGGCATCTTAATTTCCAGCCCCTTGCATAAGCATAAGCATGGGCTCGCCCAGTTTTGTTTTGTTTCAGGCAGCAGGCCCTTAATAAAAACAAATAAATAATCAACTAACAACAAAACCCCCCTCTGGTTTCTTTCTCACAGACCAAATACAAACCCCACGTTGATTTGTGCAAACAAAAAGGAGCTTGTTACTCAGTTCCAACCACTTGTCGTCTGAGTGTTTGCCAGGCACACCACGTTGGCTGAAGGCCAGGCAGGTATCAGGTTAGGGTTCTGCTTGTGCTGGGTGTTTAAAAACAAAAATTGCATCCTGTCTTATCTGGAGAGGCACATAGTTGAGTAAGAGAGCAGCTGATAGAGAGAGAAACTTGGCCAAACTTGGATCTGTGGCTGCTCGTGCTTTTTCCTTAGGGTCTCTTGCCTTCCTGAGCTGTGAGAAGCAGGATGAATTGGTACCAAAGCTGCTGTAGGTGAGGAGACACTGCAAATCAGCTTTATATTTCATGGATTTGACAATGGCTTTGTTTGAAAATCTGTATCTAGTGTGCTTGTAGCACTCAGTGTATCCTAAGAGTGGTACGACCAAGCTGCAGAGTATCTCCGGACTGTAAGCAGCCAAAGGGCACCTTGTCCTGGGTGTGAAAAGACCAGGGACAAGTGGGTGAAGTTGTTTACCCAGAGTTGCTCTGCAAGCTGCTGGCAAAGCCAGGATGCTGTTCTTGGGTGACTTGGTGAGATATTTAGGAGCAGCATATGTTTTTGTGCCTCTGACTGGAATTTAGAAACTATGGAAATGGAACTTGGTTCTGTTGATGAGAAAATCTAGAACTCTGTCCTCCCCTCTCTCTCCTTCTCCCCTTTTCTTGTAAACCTGAGCCATCCTTTCCCATGTTTTAATGGAGAAGAGCTCCCATAGTATGTGACAACTGAGGGCTTTCTAGCAGTCTTACAGCAGGTGTTTATACAGGAGCTACTTGGAAAATAACACCACCACACCACGCTGCAAAACATCCCGTGATGGCAACCAGAGATCCCAGTGGAAACCCAAATGGGAGCGAGCTCTGAGCGGCATAGCTGACTTAGTGTGGTGCTGGATTTCAGCAGGCTTCTGTGGCTGCTCCACAGATCTGATCAGCCAGGCTATGACAGGGCAGTAACCAGCTGTATTCCTTCTGAGACCTGAGTTTCCTGCCCCTCTCATGCCGTGCGGTCATTCCAGCTCATTCATGGGTTGTACGCTGGCGCTGTCACACGCAGGAGGGTCAAGCTGAAGCACCCTGCAGTCTCATGACTTGCAACCTTCAGGAAGAAGAGCCTTGGGTGGGATGCTGTTAGGCCACTCAGGTTTGTCTTAACACAAAAACTGGGGTTTTACTGGTTTCCAGTGAGAATTGGAGCTGTTGGAGTCGTGCTGCTAATCTTGGTCTGGGAGCTGTCTGTCCTTGTTTCACACTACACAGAGAACCTCTGTTAAAAACAAGGACACCTTGCTGTTTGAAAGTCTGAGGAGCATTATTTTTCACACTTGTTTAGAAAATACCTTCTAAAAAAAGTTATGCATGTGTCTGATTGCAGGTCTCCTAGTAACTTACATTTAGGAACTACTCACTGGGCTGTGAATAACACTCTGAAATATGGTTGGGATAGTGATACAGAGATACTCATTCACTGAAGACAGCTGAAATAAAATCCCAAGGCATGAGATCCCTTTCTTGGGCCATTTATAATTTAGGTCTTTCTATAATCAGGGCTTTGTATCATGCTGGGATTGATCAGGTGAGCTAGGAAGGACAGGCAGTGTAAAAAGGATGTACTTAAGGTCCCTTTTGTTGCTGAACTCTTTGAGTTGCAGTACTTTGTACTGTCATAAGTGGTGAGCTTTTTCAAAGGAGAGAGATCTAAGTACAGCATGCAGCTGTAATCCAGCCTTAAGGCTGTGGGGGCCTGGGTGGGTGCGATAAGGTCTGCGCTGGAAAGGAGACGCATCCTCAGGGGAAGCAGGGTTGGGAGCTGGCTGTCATGGCTGGAGCATCACTGAGTCTGAGGTTAGTAAACGGGGGGTGTCTCTGTCTGGGAGAGCAGTGGTGGTGGTGGCAATGTGGGATTTGGCTCTCCAGTGACTGTCGGGGAGAATCCTCAGGCTGGGACAGATGATTGTGCATTTGCTCTTGGACCCCTTGGACCAGTTACATGATGGGCACAGCCGTGCTGATGGTTGAGCTCGGACGGGTCTGTCTCAAACACAGTGCAGTTCTGGAGTGCCAGCAGTGGTCCCTGCCATGCACCAGAGGGATGTGCTTGCAGGGCCAGCATTCACAGCGCCCTGGGAAGCCCAAGTGGTCTGTGGCTTTGTCTGATCCCAGCTTTCTGTCTGTGCCTTACGAGGAGAGATCCCTCTCCGGGGCCGTGTTACGATGTGGAGGGTCTTACTTGTTTGAGTGTTAGATGGAAGCTTGCCAGCCACTTCAAAGGTATCTTTGCTGATAAGAGACGCTGTGTTTGTTGCCAAAGCCAGCGCTGAAGTGGTGCTGGATGTGCAGTGTGTGTCAGCCCCGTGTCCTCCTGCCTCTCGGATTTGTTTACTTCCCCGGGTAGCTCTCCCAGCAAAACCTTTACATGTCTCAGCGCTGGGCCGGTTGCACCAAACCTGGTGTTTTATCTTACTGGGAATTGCAGCCAGGGGTGTGGGGTGCTTTGAACACTGCTCTCTTTCCACACGCTTTGTTTCGGTTTCTCCAGAGGAAACGCTTCCACGTTTCAGTAAAGGATGAAGTTAATAAGGGGCTTGTCTGTGAGACTGTTCTAGCAACGATTCCTGTTCGTATCAGGGCTGGGGGGGGCGGATCTGGCATTCTGCTTTGGCAGTGCTGCTGGCCCCAGGAGCTGTGTCAGTGTGATTCCACGCTGCTGCAAAGGGAAAAGGAAGATAAATGGTGAAATAAATAACCGTGCTCTTGAGCAAATGAAACTGGGGTGGAACTGGTGGAAGTGTCCTAATAACGAATTGTTACAGCCTGGGAAGGAGGAAATATTTGCTTATTTGTCCAGCAGTTAATGATTTAGCCCTGGATTTTGTACAAGGCTGAAGCTTAAAGCCTGTGTGCTGCCTGGTGTTGCTGTGCTGGGCACCGCTGCCAGGTCTGGAAGACCCCTCTCCTGCAACCCCTACCATGTCCCCCTGGAAGACCCCTCCCCTACACCCCTCCTGCATCCTGCCATCCACGTCCGTCGAGAGCACTCTCATTTCTTTCTGCTTATCCTCCTTCAGCATGGACCACTTATATACATATATATAAAAATATACAAATATCTATATTATTCTTCCATTTGAGCCAGTTTTCACTGCCCCTTTTCTCCTTTCCACTCTGTCCCCATCACCCTGTTCTTTAACATGGCCCTTGGTTTCTCTGCACAGTTCAACCTTTCTGCCTCTACATGATGATCCTGTTTTCTTGCCTAGGGACGTATCCTTTCAGTGGGGTCCCTTGGTATTACATACACGTGTAGCCCTTTGAGAAGCAGTCTCTTTAGTGTCTTTAATCACTCTGTTGTCTCTCTGAGCTCCTAGAAGCAGGCCACTAGCTCTTGTTCAAATTTAATAGGAAATAAAAAAAAGGACACCTTTTAAAAAGAATGGGCTGTGGAAGCCTCGGTCACTTGGAGCAGTTTCTGAACAAGGGGATTATTTTTTAACTTGGTAGATTTATGTAACAAAATTGGGAAGTGATTGGGAAGTGTTGATGGGCAGAAAGGCGGATTTACTTTGTGTTCATGTACATTCCTGTGTCAGGACTGGTGGGGGCCATGAGCATCTGCTTTCTGGACCCTGATGCCTTCTCAGCACCCGCCTGTCTTGCTGTTACATGTACCCTTCACCCAGCATCTATCCCTTGTTTAAACATATGTATTCTGCCCTGGTTTTAACTGGGGGCTGCTTGCTGACTGGGAAGCTCCCAGGAGATGCTGGGAGCAGTAACCTGGTCCTGCTCTCTGGCTCCTTCAGGTGGACACATCCTCTCCTGGGGATTGGGGTGGCAGGTAGTTGTCCCACACATCTTGCTTTGGGGACGTAGCCTTCCTTTACATTAACATTTCACATTCAGTTACGATATTTCTGGGGAGAAAAAAATCTTTCTGGGGAGAAAACCCTGTAAGAAGGAATGAAGAAACAAACCCCAGGATTTGAAATTTGCTTCCTGTTTATACCTTTGATCATGGAAAAACCCCAGTTTATCTACCAGTGTGCCACACAGTGTTTGATGTGGAATGAAATATTCGCAACGAGTTGGTTAAAAGCCCTGCAGTAATCAAGGAGGAAGGATGATTAATTCTCTTAAGGGGTCTGCTCTTCAGATGACCTACTTTACAGCTGCAGCATCTCACTGCCACGCTGGTACCAGCATATGAGACATCTTAAAATACACCACACATGGAAAAGCCACACGTGTGAAAGAAATGCCCTGGCTGTTTGTAAAAACATTTCTCCACAGCAGCATAAAGGTACAAATGCCATAAGTGAAAGTGCCACCAAGGTGCAGGGTTGGTAGGTGTGTGATGTATCCCTGCTCAGAGCCCAGCATCCTCACCCGCCGGGTCCTCCTCTGCCCTAGGAAATGGTGATGCTGGGGAAAACAGTAAGAACCCGACGTTACATGCACAGGGGTCTCTCAAGAAGTGGTGCTGTCTGGTTTCTCACTGGGGAAATGAAATGTCCCAGGTTTCCTACCTGCTGCTGTTTAGGACAAGGGGGATGGGGAAGGGAGGAGGAGTGAAATAATTTGTGTGCTGCTCTTATCTGAGTTAGCAGGATGGAAACCTGCTTCTGAGTTAGAGATTAGATTCCCCCTGCCTGTAACTGAGCAGATGGGCTGTGCTGTGCTACTGACACTGGGTACCCAGTGAGAACGATGCGGTCTGAGCCCGTTGCCCAGGATGATTCACTAAATACTGAAGGCTGCAGCTAGAGTAACCTTACTACAAGTGTTACAGACAAGAAATGTCACCTCTGCGTGTAGGCTGAGCGAGGAATATGATGCATTTGGCCCTTTTTAATGTGTGAAAGCAGTCTGTTACTGCATTTTGTTTCTGATTTCCTGGATGCTGTTGTTGCTGGTCGCTACACCAGGACACTCATCTTTATTTGCTGCAGTGTGAATTCAGGTCGGCCAGGAGCAAGGTACCAGCTCTGCCACGCTCCAGGTCGTTCCTCCAGCTTTGGTACCTCCAGGCAGGTTTTCCTGGAGATACATCCCAGCAGTTTGCAAAAGGGTATTGGGGGAAGTCGTAGCACGAAGTTGTCATGCAGAGCATTAAAACTGCTAGCAGACATACACAACACTACTACCAGTATCTCAGAGGACTTCACCACTTGCTGGTAGGTCTCTCTACCTTCTGAAGCTTGTTTCACTTATGGCTCAATTCAGTGAGGGTGAACGTAGCTGGCTTTGCAAGGCAGATGAATGCTGTCAGCCCTAAAATCGCTTGGTTTGTTGGGATTCAGTGTGTGAAGCACAAGATT
>VZTU01027826.1:228941-299899 GCA_013400835.1 Zapornia atra | reverse complement strand
AATATTTTGAAGCTGAAGTCGTTAATGTTGGGTGGAATGCGGAACAGCCCAGCCAGTGCTGCAGTAGATCCCAAAAACATCTTGATTAAATTAGGGGGGGAGGTGGAGGGGAGGAGGAGGGCTTGGAACAAAGAGGCTGTTGAGAAGCTGGCACGGCGTGCTGGGAATTTATGTTCCAGCGAGGGGTGGCAGCAACCTCCAGCCCTGCACATGGTGCATATACGCCCGGTTGTAACAAAGGAGTATGTGTGCATGTGTGAGCGTGTGTGTTGGTGCGTGTGCACGCACGCTTAGCACAGCTTCTTTTGCTTTGCTGTTGGGGGCTGAAGAAAAGGCTTGGAAAGAGCAGTGGTGAGGAGAATGCTGAGGTTGGAAGTTAGGGCTGCTGGGCAGCAGTTCCTGGTGTCACTGCTCTGAAATGACTCTCCTGTCCTCTTGGGTGCTGTTGGTAATATTCCTGATTCCCAGAGGGAAGGAAGCTGGTGTTTGTCACCAAAGGGCGTACGTACCTTTGGCACAGCACAGGTGAGGTGATGCTGGCATCCTGCTCCCCCCCATCACCAGCCTGGGGTGCTGGGTGGGCTCCATGCTGTGTCACAGACCTTTAACGATGCTTATCAAACTAGATAATCTCCCAGATCAAAAGGACAAGGGTTTGGCCCTGATGGGATAAGGAGGAGATGGGGTTTGCAGGGACACCCCCTCCCCACATGTGCCCACAGTCTGGTGTTGGAGCCAGTTAGATAAGATTTTCCTGCACAAGCCCATCCTCCAGCTCTTTAAGGGATGCATAGATACACTCCTTCCAGGTACAGCTGGGAATAGGGAATAATAACATTTATCAGATGTTCCTTTGCTTTTAATCATTGCTTTCTCCTGGAAGAGTGTTCACAAACTGAACCATTCTAAACTCTGCCTGCCTTTGAAAGGCACAATATAGGAGTTGATACAGGCACAGAAGATGATACCTGGAGATGTTTGCAACACAGAGACTGTGTGTTGTTTCTCCTTGGCCTGCATTTTATTCGTAATTCCATGCCATGTTCTGGTATGAAGTTGAAATCTCTTAGTCCTGTGTGGCAGTGGTTAAGATCAGCTGCCTTTGATCTTGGACGTGCTTTGAACTCTGTGGGACCTCTGTGCATCAGGGCCACGAATCTGCTAACATCCAAGGCATTTTCTTTAACTTTCCCCAGCTAAGCTCTGCTTCCTCCAACCTATTCCCAGTTATCAGGCTCAGCGAGCTCAACTTTTTTCTCCTAAACCTTTCATTTTGGTGTGTGTTTGGAATCAGTCCTGGGAGCAGTATTAAATTAACCACATTCATTGCTTAGCTCTTGTTTTCCTGACACCTATGATCTATCTCTCCTTCATCTTAATGTAAGTTTTTTTCCAGTCCAGCAATCTGGTGGTTTCTTTCTTGAGAGCTCATTTGGAAGCACAAAGAGTTTTGTGTTTTGACAATTTGGCACTTAGACTTCTTTTCTTCTTCAACCTGAATATGCATTAAAATATTCATTTTAATCTATTTCGCATAATTGATGCTTCAGCAGTTTGTACAGTGAATGAGCAATTTGATGCAAGGGGGGGGCAGAAAAAAAAGGCAAATGGGCTGAAAAGAGCTGGGTGAAAGGCAGATGATGGGTCCAGTCCAGGCAGTTTAACCAGCACAGCGAAGCGTGCTGCTGAAAAGCTCCTTCTGTGTGAAGAGTTCAGTGCTCAGGGCATTTAAAACAGACCCAGCCAGTCACTTCCATTAATCATCTCCCATGCTGAGAACAAGGCAGCTGGAGCATCTTTGCTCCCCATATCACTACGGGGATGAGCAGCAGCTTCAGCCTGTTTTATGCTTTTGGAGATGGAAGAAATCTGGGGCTTGTTCCTGCAAAAACCCTTTTGGAGGTGGGGAGTTGCCAACCTCATTCTTATTGAAGACTCCTCAGGAAAAGCAGGACAATCCCCTTTGTCAGTGTTTGTCAGACACATGCCTTTCCAGTAGCTTTTCCATCTGGGGAGCAGGTTTGGGAACGTGGGACTGGAGTGTATGGAAATGCAAAGCTCCCACCCTTGGATGCTTCTGCTTGTATGGCTGGCTGTGATGCCAGGCTGCTCTGAACGGGCCACAACACACCTAAACAGGCTGTAATAAAACATCTGTCATCTCAGAAACACAGCAAACTGGGCGGTATTCAAAAAAGGATGAGTTAAAACTATCATCCCTTTGCTTTTTATCTGTGTGTTTGGCTTTTTTTTTCCTCTTGGCTTAATGCTATCTTGACAATTTAGGCAGAAACTCTGGATTAAGTGTGGGTTTGTCTGGGTTACCTCTTTATTTATTCTTTTCCTGAAGTTTATAGGCATGAACCACCTCAAACCTATCAAATTTGCTCCACACAGTAGAGATTACACACTTGTAATGGGCATGAAGGCCCCATCCAGTATGTAGTGAATGAGTAAAGTCTATAAACTGACTGTATTTGTTGTTACATGTAGGAGTAGATGTGTCAGGTCTTTCTAATTAGTGGGAAAATGTGGGGAAATAAAGTTATTAATTAAGAGTGTTTAACCCTGCTTGTTTTTTTGTGGATAGGAGTGTGGTGTAGAGAGACAAGATGCCTGCTGTCCTCCTTAGCTCCTCCAGTTCTTCACCACCATGTCTTTTATTACTAAAACCTCAGAAAAAGAGGCAACTTGAAGTGTGTGCGTGTGGTTGAGGGACCAGGAATAAGGGCCAGAGGGATGGGCAGTGCCAAGTGCAAAGTCAAGGGGAAGGAAAGTGCTGCCCAGGGAGGTGGGAGTGTGAAGGGGGTGGTGGCCAGCTCTCCTCGCCGGCTTCGTCGAGGAGGTACCTTGTGTCAGCAAAGCTGAAGTATTGCCTGGTTTGTGGTGTGATGTTTGGTCCAGGGAAGTCATTCCTGTTGGCTTTATGTTCCTGCATTTCATACCAGGCTGCCCTGTGTTCATCATCTTGCTCAATCCTGCTAAAACGGGAAAATCTCTTTCCAGGCCAGTAGTGTTAAAAGTCCCACGTTCTCTGGAAGCTTCCCTGCTGCCTTTCTGACTGTGCACACAGAGCATTTCAGTTTATTAATACTGTTTGTGCAATTTGACCATAAGTGGCTCTGGGCTGAGCAGTTATTGGATTTGCTAGCATAAATAGCAGCGCTTAATTGAGCCTTAATTATTTGTAGATGCGGAGCATGCTCGCTTCCTCCGCCTTTCGACCATCTTCCCCAATTAACTTTCATTTCTCTGTTTTGTTGCAGAGCAAGGAAGTGGGATTGCAGCTCCAGGAAGACTTGATGAAGGTCTTGAATGAACTCTACACGGTAAATCAAACTGACTTCTTGGCATCTTTTCAGGCAGAAGGAAGAAGTGTGTGACTTCTCCCAGCCTGCTGTTACAGCAGAGACTAAGCACCACGGCTGATAAATGGCTGCAGTCTTTGCAGTTTGAGGCAGCTTGTGTTCACCAGTCTGTAGAGCTCCATAAATCTCCTGTTTTCACTCTATTCTTACGTTGTTCCATCTCTGTAAGTGCTGGCTCTGCTTCTCAAAGGTCTTACCTTAATGTACACCTGCTACTATCTGCAGCCTTGGCTTTATAAAGAGTAAGAGATGTTAGCATCCTCTCCAGATACGCTAAAACCCTTCAGTCTGTGGTTTTGTGTGGTCTGAGCATACAGCAGCTTCAGTGGGGAGTTCCACTGTGTTTATTTGTTCCTCAGCTCTTTCAGCAAAGCAGCTCCCATTGGAGTAATCCTCTTCCATCCGTGCTCCTTGGTATGTCCATTGGAGACCCTGAGGAAGAGGCGCTGCCTCGGGAGGGAGAAGGAATGTGTTAGGGAAAGTTCAGATGCTGCCTGGGGATCGTTCTGTTCCCGTAGATGAATGGAAGAGCCTGTTGTTTGATGACACTTTTGCTTTCTGCAGCTGTTACAGAGCTAGTTCTCTTTTAAAAGCAGAACCTACGCATGGTTGTGTTGCTCAAAATGTCTTTGGTCTTGTCCTTCCTTAACGGTCCATTGGGTCACTACACTGAGGTACATGTTCTTCCCTTCCTTCTTTCAGGAAATGACCCAGGGATGTTTCTCAAGCCATGGCATGTCAGCTTTTTGATGAAATTCAGTATTAATATCAATGCTAGAGTATTAGGGGCCTTCCCCAGAGTTTCCTGTATCAACAAAATGTACAGAAGGGGATTGTTTCCTTAGAGCATCGAAACTGAATGTTGAGGCTAATCTTTTAGGGAAAGAGGGAGCTTGGGAATAGGGAGGAATGTTCTTGCTGCTGAAATGGCAGCTGGAGGTGAGACTGTGGATCCAGCTGATGATTTTCCTCCTTTCCTGCGTTGGCGTTTGGCATCAGAGTCGGTTCTGAGGGCAAAGAGGGTTTGTGTTCCTTGATGGGAGAGCTGAGAACGAGCCGTACGGTGGAAGCTGGTGGCATGCTGAAGCTGACCCGCGGCCCCACATCCTGTGGCTGTAGTTAGTGCAGCCTTGGCTTAGGATGGTGTGAGCAATCTGTGCTGTGCTGGTGTTCCTGAGAGGTAGCCTGTTTCCTTTGGGTGTGGAGGGGTTTGTGACCGTAGCGGTGCTGCCTACTCGAGGAGTTATTCTTTATTTGAGGGCACAGTCTGATTCAGCGTTTGAGTCATGCTCTTGGATGGGCTCCTGAGGGAGAATAGAGATCTGTCTCTAAACACAGGCTTTTAGGAACTGAGATTTAGTTTGGATCCACATTCACGTGGCATTTGAAGAGTTGATAAGGTGTTTGGTTAGCAGAGTTTACAGAGACTTGTGCCATGTCATTGTTTCAGGCTCTGATCATTGAGCCAAATACCAAGTCCTGCAATTTCTCTGTCACTGAAGGGAAGACCTTGCAGAATCCAGCCTTGCTTACAAAGCAATGCAGGGTATTAACTTCTTTAATGTCAGTGCTAGGAACTTGAAATCTGTGTATTCATTCCCTCTGCTGTAAAATTTTTAATTGCCCCTTCACCAGCAAGTTCCTTTTCCTTTGAAAAAGCCACTTTGGCTGATGATATTAAAAGATATTTCTCACTGGGCTCAATTGAATCACTGATGGGATTGCTTTTATTGGCACTTGTAGAGTTGGTTCCACCTCTTTAGGTATCCTGAGGGTTGGCAGAATCCCTGTTTTCAGGCAAAACAGATCTGGACGAAGCCTTTAGCTTCACAGTGCTGTTAAAACCCACGAGTTGTTGTCCCAGTTTGCCCTCGGTCCTTGACGGTGCTGCTGCCCTCAGCACCCATGGGTCAGCACCCATCACCAGCCATGGGGCGGGCAGAGCTCGTGCTTGCCCATGTGGCACCATCAGCAGGATAAAAACCATTAAAACGATCATTTCTTTTCCTGCTTCTCTTGGTTCCACTTTTGGGGATGGAGGAAAAGAAACAACTTTGCATCTATTATTATAAACGCCTGCTTTACAGTCTGAGCATTCACAGGAGCAGAAAGTGCGTGTGTGTAAATTATTCAGCAAGTCTCCCTTTAATACTGGCTGCATTCACATTCCCTTTCATGTTTAAATACAACATCTCTTTGTATCTGAGATCCTTTGCTGATGGCTGCAGAAAAACAGAGCTTGCGTCCCACTTACGTAAAACGCTGGTATGGTTCAGTCTGAGGTGAAATAGGTGTATCTGGGTTTTCACCTGAGTTAAATTATTTGCAAGTGGAGGTCTTTATTAGTGGTGGAAAGACACTATTGGGGTGTCTTTATGCAACTGTGCAGGTTTTTTTTTGTCTCCTGTCAAAGTTACATCATCATAATGTTTGCTTTGGGATGTGAATTGAGTTGCTTTGCATCTGTTGAGTTGATATGCTCTGTATTCTGGCTGCTTGGTTCTGTATTCCTGGCACAAAGGTAGACATGAATATCCTCAGAAATAAGGGGGGAGGTGGGTGACTTTGGGGGATATTTATCTATACTTAGAAAAAATGTGCTATAATAAAAGTCACCCATATAGCCCAGGTCTCCCTGAGCAAAAGCATCACAGTCTTTTATTAATATTTTTATTACATAAGGTGAGTAGAAGTACTTTTACATATCAAAGGGATTTAAACTCCTAGAACCTGAGTTGCTTTTGCAGCCATTGTGTGCAGACTGTGGATTTGCATACAGCTCCTGGAGACGTGTGATGTTTAAAGGACTGATTCATCCAGATGAAGGGCTGATAGGCATCCCTCCTGAAACCTTACCTGCTGATGAAAAGCTATCATTTTCCAACGTTGGCATATAATTTCCTTTGAATAGTAAGGAGGCTGGGTTTAGTCTGTATCTTTTTTGGGGGTTTGTGACTCCTTTATTGGATTGTACAAGAAGGAGCATGCCAAAGTTAAACAAAGAAGCAGCTGCAAAATAATCCACTTTGATTTCAGATTCATTTTGAGCCATGCTTTCATTCGCACATCTTCTCTCAGGCTTTTTTTTTTTGTTGTTTGTTTTTTTTGAGATCTGAAATTGCCCTGAGTATTTTGCCAGCTTAGATATTTCTAATTCATAACTCACAACCAGATCTGGCTCGCTGGTCACTGTCCAAATGCCTTTGCTTAGCTACTACAATATCTGGTATTTAATATAAAAGTGATGGACAGCTATTATTAAATAGCTGTGTTGAATAAACTTACTGTTTTGGAGAGTGCATTGACCAAATTTAAACCAAAAAAAAAAAAGTGTTGCACCTTGTGATTTATTTTTTAAATTATTTTTTTCCTCCCTCCTGTTGTGTAGCTGTTCCCCCTGAGACCTGGCAATGGGGAAAACTAAGGCAAAACATCTGTACGCCTGGTTTGATGGTTGGGTGAACACATTTCTTCCTCAGCAAATCAAACTGTGGTGCTCTCTGATTCCCTGTGTCTCGTCCTCTGCAGGTTATGAAAACCTACCACATGTACAACGCTGACAGCATCAGCGCTCAGAGCAAGCTGAAGGAGGCAGAGAAGCAGGAAGAGAAGCAGATTGGGAAGTCAGTGAAACAAGAGGACAAGCAGACACCCCGCTCCCCTGATTCCACTGCCAACGTCAAGTTTGAAGAAAAGCACGTTCGACGGAGCTCTGTCAAAAAAATAGAGAAGATGAAGGAGAAGGTACATCCCAGGGGTGCTGCTGCTGGAGGAGGGACCCTTGCTGCCAGGGGTGCTGCTGCTGGAGGAGGGACCCTTGCTCCCAGGGGTGCTGCTGCTCGAGGAGGGACCCTTGCTGCCAGGGGTGCTGCTGCTGGAGGAGGGACCCTTGCTGCCAGGGGTGCTGCTGCTCGAGGAGGGACCCTTGCTGCCAGGGGTGCTGCTGCTCGAGGAGGGACCCTTGCTGCCAGGAGTGCTGCTGCTCGAGGAGGGACCCTTGCTCCCAAGGGTGCTGCTGCTCGAGGAGGAACCCTTGCAGTAGCTCAGTGCAGAACTGCACCAAGCTACTGAGTTCTCTCCTCTTTGTCACTCAGATGCAAGTCTCTGCTTTTGGACACATCCTCAACATTCAGATTTAGGAAGGGAGAAAGCTAGCACCAGGCTGCTTTTAGGAGAGTTGGGTACCCGTTTTGGATTATCCCAGGTCGTACAGGCAGGGCACAGCGAGCCACAACAAGGCTTAGTGTGACAGTAACAACCACCTTCTTGGGAATCATGGCTAACAGGGACTTTTTCCCTTCTCCAGAGTACAAGGTGGTTGTCTACCAAGCTGTTGTGACAGCTTGAGACCTGACTGGTGCTACAGGGAGACCTGCAACCCCAAAACTGACTTCATGGGCAAAACAAGTTGCCCTTAGCATTTGGTCAGCCAGTTCAGAGCTAAGATTCAAGCCAGTAGAAGGTCAGGATTTATTTTTGGGTTGATTTAGGCTCTGAAAGGACCGTGTTTAGGTCTCAATTCTGCAGGAAGAGGTGGAGTGCCTGCTGCAGCCCTCAGAATACCTGTGGGCTCTTTATGGTTTATGGAGCCACAGCCCCATAAACCCACCTTGTTTCCTTCATTCCTCCCTTAATCTTTCCCAACTTGCGTTCTAAGAGATGACTTTAAAAGCTCTCAGGTATCTTAATCCTTAAAAGCTTCCAGATATTTCATCTGAAATGTAACTATTTGTGTACTGATAAAAGCAGAATCCAAAGGAACAAAACCTGCTGCACCCCAGTTTAAAACAGCTCCTGCTTTTGCTTTCTCTTTCAGCGCCAAGCGAAGTACACAGAAAATAGACTGAAGGCTATAAAGGCACGAAACGAGTATCTGCTGGCTCTGGAAGCCACCAATGCCTCTGTGTTCAAGTATTACATTCACGACCTGTCTGATCTCATTGATGTAAGTGCTGCTGCTTGGGTGCCTGTGATGAATATCATTGCCATTAACCCTCACGCGTTCCTCTCCTTCAGCATCGTCTGTACCAGCAACATCTGTACAGCTGTGGAATGATGGTCTTGGGCAGAGTAGCAACAGGCATGATAATTGGTTGTTAAGCTGTTAAAGTGAGCTTTTTGTAGGTTGTTAGTTCAGAGTTTCAGAGAGAGAAGCTTGCATGTGAAACCTGGCAGTGAAACCTGGCAGTGAAACGTGGAGAAGGAGGAGTTGCTTAGTTAAAATTAAACTCAGCTTCAGTATCACACTGTTGCTTGACATTTTCTATTTACTATTTTGAGCAAACCCACAAGTTTGTAGCTCAGAAGCACGCTTAAAAAAGGAAAGTTAACTGTAGAGACAGAAAAGCAGTTGGTAAAAGGAGATTGAGGACAAGCAGATTCTCCACCTGCTTTTAACTCGCTTTGAAAAATTCCATCTATTTCCAGGTTGCTGCTTTCCCTGGCACACTTCACAAGCAGGATGAGCCTCCTGCTTTTTAGGCTTTCTCTGCTGCCCCAACCTGCAAGCTCTGCAGTACTTCAGTGTGTCTCTCCTGTCATCAGGCCTGCAGAGCACTTTTGTCCAGCTCTGAGAGGTGTCAGGGGAGCGTCAGCGAGGATGGAGGCTCCACTGCTTCCCACTCCACAGGCACTCCAGCTACACAAAGAAACAAAGAAATGAATTGGCTTTAGAAACCAGTCAGTAGAATGATAGAATCCCAGCCTGGTCTGGGTTGGAAGGGACCCCAAGGATCACAGAGCTCCAACCCCCTGCCACAGGCAGGGCCACCAACCTCCAGGGCTGGATCTACACAAGGTTGTCCAGGGCCCCATCCAAGCTGGCCTTGAACACCCCCAGGGATGGGGCATCCACCCCCTCTCTGGGCAGCCTGTTCCAGCCCCTCACCACTCCCTCTGTAAAGAACTTCCCCCTAATGTCTCATCTAACCCTTCCGGTCCCCCCTTTCCTTAGGATGCTCTCAGCAGAAACTGTGCTGTATCATGCACAAGAAAAACCCCCCACTCTCTCCTCTGAAAACTCAGAAAAACCACTTAGAATCCAGTGGTTTTTCCCAAACACGTAACCACCCCCTTCAGCCTCCAGAACTGGGGTACCAAACACACTGAGCACATCGTGTCTGGGTCCCTGGCTGTTGCTTGATCTTACTCAGCTTGCCAAGGACAGCCACTGCCCTCACTGCTGGGAACACTCAGCAGTGAAGCCTGAAGGGAGCTTTCTTTGTGGGAGGGGGGGAGGAATGAACACAAGTGTCTCTAGACGCAGGCAATAAAGAGCACTTGCATCACTATTAATTAGTCAGCTATTACAGTACCGAACTATATAGAATACATTTATTCAACTGATCAGAAGATTACATGAAGTGCACTTCTGGTAGGTATTTATTCAAGCCTGCCCTTTGGAGGTCAGGGTTGTCAGTGCTAGATGGCTTTGGAAATAAAATCCTGGACTGGTTTGGGGTGGAAGGGACCTTAAAGAGCATCTGCTGTTATTCCAAAACAGCATGTTCTGTGGAGTTGCTCTGTTGAACAGACACATTTCTACCCACTGCCTGCCTAAGGGACCTTTGTGCTTAACATTTAGTCAACGTAAATTGTGCTGTCTCATTATTTTAATGAATTATACTGATTAGGATAGTGTTGGGGTTTTTATATAGACACTGATGTCCGTGGAATTCAACTGTCTTAATTTTTTAACTCTTTTTTAAATCTATCCATAATTCCTCCCCCAAACGTGCTCGGTTCAGTTCTCTGCCCCCAGACTTCCTTAGTACACTTTCATGAGCTGTATAAATCCATTTGGATTTCATAAATCTGTAATGCTTTTAAGCTCAGGCTTGAGGTCTTTTCAGTGGCCCATCAGCAGAGGTAAGGCATCCTGCTTGGAAGAAGGCTCTTCTCCTGAGCTGGTCTGGGCTGTCTGGGATGTGGCATGCTCTGCAGCCAGACACATGGCCAAGGTCCTGCAGCACAGGGATTTGTCACTGCTCCAGACAGGAGCTGGGGTGAGTCCTCACCCATGCAAAAACCCCCTTGTGTTCCTCAAAGCGTTTGGTTTGATGCAGCATCGCAAGTGCTTGTAATCTTTAGAGGAAAAGTATTATCTGCTCTCTTTTCAGAAGGCACAGAAAAATGTGGGACTTGCCTGAGAGCACAGGAGATGGAATTCAGTTATCTCATGCTTAAGACACAGGGAATATAGATGTACTAATGTCTTTGATCCTGAAGGATCGAAAATTAACAATTATAAACCAGTGATGGTTATCTGAAGCATCTGACTTAAATAAAAAATGGGATTTTTAAGCCAGGTCTTAGTTCTTTCCCTTGATCTAATCACTTGATGACTCTGAATTTTGAAATATAATGTAAAAGCAATCTTCAAAGTTACTTGCCAGCATGCTGTGTTAGGCCCAGCAGCATTAAAACTTGTCATGTTTATACAACACGTTGTGTTTCCCCTCCAGGATAACAGGGAGTTAATTCTTCGTTGAGAGTTCAGAGCCATAAATTGCTCCTGACATGGCCCAGTAGTTTTGAATTTCCTGACTTTGGGGACCGAGGCAGCTCTTTGATGCTAATGAAATATTACAGTAATGGGGAAGTTTGTATTAACTCGTATTCATATGAGGGTCACTAGGACAGGATTTAAAAAAAGATACACTCTCCTAGGAGTAGGTATGCTACTGCTGCTTACTCCACGATCTCAGCCTTTCCCTTCCACATGGAAATTGAGTTTTTTCTCCTCAATTCCTCTCTTTTGGGCCAGTTTGAAAGCTGCTAACCAGAAAAGGGTTAACCGTCTGTCATGTTGGGAAGTGAATCTGAATGAGTTATCATTAAATTCTTATAAAAAATTGATTTCCTTGGAGAATGATTCCATCAAACATTTATATAACCCAGAAAAGGGCTGGCAAGGCTGATAGGTTTATAAATATGGTACGCTGGACTTCTGAAGGTGGGTAAGTGTGGGAGTGGGCTGAAAAACGTTATCTGTCACCAGCTTTAATAACATAAAGCCCCAGACCTTTGCCATCTGAATGGAGTCCTGCTGCTGGGCGTGGGGGGGTGTTTAAATACTACGTCTGATTTGACTTTCCCAGTCCCACCAGTGAACTCCCCTTGTGCAGCAGCTTGGCTTTTCTCCAGATGTGGGTCTGTGCTGGAGGAGGGTGAGCACAGGGGGGACAAGCTGGTCACCCTGGGAGGATGCACAACCCTCAGGCTGTGTTAGGAGGGGATAGGAGCCTCTGCTCCTGCTAAACCTGGAGCTGATCCCAATCCTGGCTGGACTTGTTGGCCCAACTTGGCCCAGCTTTCCCCAAACCACTGCAGGGGATGCCAGTGTCCTGGACGTGCAGGGAGCAGTAGCTGGGAGCAGTGCTGATCCAGGATTGCTTCTGCACGTGCCAATTCTCAATCAAGCATCCTTTGGGGTTGGTTTGGGGGGGTGGGGTTGGCTAGTTTTTGTTCTTTCTGATTGAATGTAATGTCCTTTAATTCTCTGCCTCCAGCCTAACCAGCAACTGCAGCTCTTTTTACAAGGCTCCACACCTGCCACAGCTTGCTGGCACTGCAGCCAGGCATCCAGCAGCACTTGGTGGCAGAAATTCTGTGAAAGCAGGGAGTGCTGCAGTAGTTTCTCTCTCTTCTCCCTCCCTCCACCCCTCCTCTCCCCCCCTCCTTTCTATTTTTCTTTTTTTTTCCTGGCGTTTGCACACAATGACAGTGATGAGCCCCAAATGATGGGTGAGGAGGAGATTTCATGTGAATTTTGCTTACAGAGCAGCACAGTAATCAAGCAGATGGTCTCTTTCTTTCTGGATATTCTCCTAGTGTATGTAATGGTGCTTGTAATTCCAAGAAGGTGGGCTCCTTTCTCGCTCACTTTATTAGATGCCTGAAAAATTCAGCCTGTTTCTGATCAGCTAATGAAAAATGCCTTTCTCCTTTCTGAAACATTACAACTTGGCTGCACAGCCATGGTGGAGATGAAACTGCTTGATTGTCTTCCAGTGACATCATCCTGGTGTCAGCAACAGCCAGGAAATTCTTGACCATGACTGCTTGCTGCTTGAAAGTGGTTGGTTTCTCCTTTTTTTTTTTTGCTCTTCTGTTTCACCCCAGCAGTGAAGTCATCCCAGACCAGTGGCTGCTTTGCTTTTTGGATCACTCTGTTCTTTATGCTGATGTACAGGTCGTGCTCCTGCTTCCCGAAGTACACACAGAGTTAAGCAGTGTTCTGTATCTTGGGTGGGATAATTTCAATGCAGATTAACCTTGGCAGATGATACAAGTCCTGTGTCTCGTTTCTCTACATAATGCCTCGTTTTCCTCTTACTTTAGTTAACTTTATCTAAGGATTCTGGAGTGTGGTCAGTGGGAATCGGTTCCCCTGGAAGTTGGGGCACGATTTAAGGGACGATGTTGCTGTGCCACTGAACAGACCCACTTCTGAGGTGCTTGTTTTTAACAGCACAAGGTGGAGTCTGTCAGGCTCCCTGAGAACTCACATACTGTTGTGATAGCTTAAGCTGCACTTGTTTTGGCAACTAATTATATCATGGTGTTAAAGTTGGTGTGGGGTGATAGTTGAAAGTTGTGTTTAGGGGCGGCTCTGAGGACCCTGAGTCGGGATGCCTCTGCCATCCGCAAGAGATGCAGGACCCCTCTCAGACCCAGAAGATGATAACATATCCACACCTCCTTATGCATTTGTGTGACTCCTGGCTTCAGACAGGTTTCAGTTTCCATTTCAGAATCTCTTCGCTTATTCATATGGAGTCGTGTGTCTTTTTCCAGCAGTGTTGTGACCTGGGGTACCACGCTAGCCTCAACAGAGCTCTCAGGACATTCCTGTCGGCTGAGCTAAACCTGGAGCAGTCCAAGCACGAGGGCCTGGATGCCATTGAAAACGCCGTGGAGAACCTGGATGCCAACAGTGACAAGCAGCGCCTGATGGAGATGTACAACAATGTCTTCTGCCCGCCCATGAAGTTCGAGTTTCAGCCACATATGGGTGATATGGTCAGTTTATCTTCCTCCTCCAGCTCTAACCCTGGAAACTCTTGAGCTCTGCCCGTTTACTTCCCTTGCCTTTGATAGATGGCCCCACCAAGAGACCACCTGTTCCACTCTATTTTTGGGAGATGGAGGGGAGCCATAGGAAGGGGATCTGGCACGAAGATTAAGCAGTGGCTCATGGAATATGCCCAGCTCTCACTTTCTGACCATCAGAGCTTCTGAAGATGAAAATGTTTGGTGTAATACTAAATGAGGTGTAATACTAAATGAGGAGTAATACTAAATGCGTGTAGAAGACGCTCTTTTTAACCTCTTGTTCAAGCCACCAGTTAACTCCTCCGCCCTGAGACAGGCTCTGAAGCTGAAGGTTTGAAGTGGCAACAAGATAAGACACTTAAATGCTGTTTTTTGAGACATCTGAGTGTGTAATCTTAGAGCACTGACAGTTCATAGTGGTGTGTTGTGCATTTTCATTGTGGGCAGTCATTTCATTTTTGGCATTGAAAGTCTCTCTGGGTTTATCAAGATGTGGTTACTCACCTGGGAACTCTTTTAAAGTTGCACAAACTTGATTTGTAAATCTACATGGGAACACGTGTACAATGTCATAATTCAGGTTGGTGGGTTGGATTTCTAGATTATCCTCCTGAACACTGAGGAGAAGCTGTAGGGATGGTCTTTTGCAGCCAGCCTCGTTGTACAGTCGCTGGTTGAGACTCCTCTTTGTCTCTTCCCCCTTGAGGGAGACCCCCAGACTGCAAATGACCTTTCTTGGGGATTTTTTCTGGGCTTTGGTATTATCCATGGGAAGAAAAAGAATTACCTGCAGAATGTCATTCATTTATCTTGGTTCTTCTCAAGGCCAAATGAACATTTATAAACACAGGCTGCTTGTCTTGCTGCACTGGTCCAGCATGTCCCAGATGCATAGATGATGGTATATGTGCCTGATAAAGCTCCAGTCCCAATTCCTGTCTTTAACCCCGTTGCAGAAGCGGTGGTGTTGAATGGTTTCCTTTTAAAAACCACCCAAACACCAAACTGAAAGGCAAAAGCTGCCTCATGCTGTGGAATAAGACCAGTTCTCACCAGGACAGGGAAGCCCACTCACTGTTCTGGTGCATTCAGCAGGTCCCTAACCTGCTCTTTTTAATTTCTACTTCACTGTGGTCATTAAATAGGGAATTTGCTGGTTGCTCAAGCATGTGGGTAGCACCATCAGGAACACAGTTTGGTGGAACACAGGCAGTTCCCACTGGTTGAAATCCAGGGCTACAAAGATACAAAACAAAGTGGTTTGGAGGACATTTGTTTACAATAATCAAATGAACTGTTTGCAGTGTTCTTGATCGTGGAGGGGTGTTTTCCCATGCCCTCTGAAATGGTGCTGTTTCTCTTCCAGGAGTCGCAGCTGTGTGCCCAACAGCCAGTCCAGAGTGAGTTAGTGCAGAGGTGCCAGCAATTGCAGTCCAGATTATCTACACTGAAGATTGAAAACGAAGAGGTGAGCTCAACAATCACAATCACCAAACCTTTTACTTCTTGCAGTGGGGAGTGAGGACTCATTAAGGAAGGATCTGGTCTCTGTGATTCCCTTTTATGAAGACTTGCAGTAAAATTCAAGGATAAGGCAGCTGAAGCCAGCAGAATATTAGGGTGTGATTTCAGGTGAAAGCTGGGTGTGTGGGGAGGATGCTTTAAAACACCTGCACACACCTCTTTTCTCATCCTTAAGTTGATGTGGCTGGCCATGTTGATGAAGTTGTATTTGGATAGCTAAGAGAAAAAGAGGAATTTAATGTTTTGAAGTGAAGACAATGAATTTGCTTACCCTTAAGGTAAAAGGCCAGTTTTTATTTGATTGGTCATCTAAGATGAGAAGATTGAATCAATGGCTTTTGTTTGGTCAGAATACCATACCTGCACCTCCGTGTTCAAGGATTTTTAATCCTCCTGGGGCAGAATGTGTGGCTCCTTTTTGGCTGGGAAGTCGATTCTGCCCTTCAGTAAAAATTTACAGTGCCACAAAGCCCTGGTTTTAATATCTAACACTTGGTGCCCAGCAGATGTAGTTACAGAAGACAATTACAAGGTCTTTTTTCCAGTACTCTTGGCTTTGAGGTTAAATTTCCTTTCATCTCCTGATCTCAGCCTGTAAGATTACAACTGTTCTACTCCTGGTTCTGTGTGCTGCCAGCCCTTGGTGTACATGGGCTGTGCTGGCAATCAGCAAAACTTGCACCTTAGTTACACACAGGTTGTGAAACCAGTAGTATCTGTTTATTAGCAAAATGCCCCAGGGGACTTAGAACCTCTGTTCTTTTATTTGCCACACACTGTTTCTTAACTACTCCCCTCCTTGCTGGGCAGGTGAAGAAGACTATGGAAGCTACGCTCCAGACAATCCAGGATATAGTCACCATAGAGGACTTTGATGTCTCTGACTGCTTCCAGTACAGCAACTCCATGGAGTCAGTGAAATCCACTGTGTCAGAAACGTTCATGAGCAAACCCAGCATTGCCAAGAGACGTGCCAACCAGCAGGAGACAGAGCAGTTCTATTTCACAGTAAGGAGTTCATGCTCAGTATGAGTAGTCACAATTATACTCCCAAGAGAGTACAAAGTGAGGCTGTTGTCTTACAAAAATGCTTCTGTAATTGATTTGGGACAAGCAGAGTAGGGATATTAGGGTTTAAAAATGGGTACTCTGAATTCTTTACCAATATATTGGGATATCTTTGTTGATGGAAACTTAGTCTGTGGGTTAATCATGTACAAATTCGATTTCTTCTGTGTCTAAATGGGAGTTGTATGAGAGAATTGAATAGCTTCTAAAGATCAGTTTTCAAAAACAATACAAACTAAATGCTTAGCTCCTTTCCTTTCTTGTTATTATCATCTTGCTGTTTCAGCTCATGTCAGCTTTTAATTGTGCTGATGCATTTTTACAAGATGCTAAAAGCCTTTTAAACTGAATTTCATCCTAGACTCTGTGGGTTTTCCTAGATTTAGATGAGAATATTTCAAAATAGGGGATGAAAATCTTACCTTTTACCTGGGTACTGTCATTCCTTTGGGCATCTTTTGCTATACTTAATGCCCTTTACATTCCTCTTCCAAGAGTGGTGTTGCTGATTAGAGGTTTTTGTGTGGATTACACTGCCTGGCAGGATGGTTTCTGTCAGACCCTGACTTGGGAAAACTAGAAAACTCATTGTAGAAGGTGAAACTGGCTATTGAGCAAAGTGGGTGGAGGAACTGTTTGAATTAAGAAAGGATTGACCACCCTGCCCAGGGTTTTGAAGCTAGAGAAATGATTTTTAATTGAACTCCAAGCATTCTGTCTCTGGAGAGGGACTGTTTTAAGTTCAAATAGGAGACTGGATGCAGGACATTATCTGGATTTACTATTTATTGTTTCATGGTGTTAGCATCCTGCTGCAGAGCACTGAGCTCCCAGCAGGACTGTCTCTTCTCCTGAGTGACTTTGAGACGGGGAGCTCAGCACCTCCCAGAACAAGATTTATCCTCAAATCCCCACTTCAAATTCTCTGATTCTTACACTCTTCATGGGTTCTTCTGTCAAAATCTGCTGCAAAAATTTAACTGGTCAAGCAAGACACGTAATCAGGACTTGACAAACAGATTCTCCAGGGGAATTCCAAGAAAAATACAGTGAATTTGGTTTTGCTGCAGTGATGGTGCTTCCTGTTTTCTTCTAAAAACAGCAATAAAACCATCAAAGTATTGGTATAGGAAGCAGGAAGTGCTGAGACCCCCAAAGGGACTTAATTCTGAAATGATTCAGTGTTGTCAACCAAAGGGACATAAACCCCAGCCCAGCCCTTCTTGTCATTCGTGATGCTACTGCTGGGGACCCCCTGCTGCAGACCTGGTCAGCTCCTGGAAGGTTCCACAGTGCTGCCAAGTGTATATATATGTCTATACTGCTGCCTGGTTCCTTACAGCGTGGATGGAGGCTGCTGTTGTCGGGTGAAGAGGGTCCAGGCACTCTCCTAGCTCATATACTGCTTTTCACCTGGAAGGTTTTCAGTCAATACCAGCCCAGAACTGGAAGGGAGCGGATAGGACTGGGGAAAGCTGGAGAGACAAGAACTGGAACGTTTCATTATTACATGAGAACCCTTCCTTTGTGTTCATTTTGCTAGCTGGATTTTTAAAATACCTTGTAATTCTAAAGAGTGGCCCGTGGTATTTAAAGAGTTGGGTGCTATTTCTGTAGTATTTAAAGAGTTGGGTGCCATTGAATTTAGTTTTGAGTGTGAATGTGCCCTGATTATCATGTGGACAGCTGACCATCCAGCTGAGCCGTTGATGTGCTGCAGCATGGTGAAGATTAATAAGGCTGTTTGGAACTGGGAAGTAAGGGATGAGCAAGCTGTAAGGTGATAGTGTTTGCAGAGCTGTGAAAAATNGGGGGGGGGGGGAAATGATTGTGTGACTGTGTAATATCTCACTGCAAGAACAATTCTGAACTTCAATAATATCTTTATTTGTTTTGTGCCCCCTCCTACCCCATCCCACCACCCAGTGTATCATCCAGCGTGGAGGCAGACGCTCTATTTGACAAGTAAAGTGGGGTGAGGGAGGTTAAGTGAGAGAATAAGCACAGTAGCAGCCTTTTAGTTTGTTAAAACAGATTGCTCATTCAGCTGCCCGTGACGCGCGAGGGAAGCGCCTTTCCATCTCACCCTGTCTGGAGGGGAGAGGCATGACAGCTCCACAGATGTCTGAAAGATGCCAAACATTCAGCTGATCCCACAGTGAAACAATAGAAATTGCACTGTGGAGACGTATGGACTGAGCTTCAGGTTCATCTAGAGATATGAGCCTGGGGAGGGGGGACTCAGTGCATCTTCTGCACCATAAATTTCAGTGTAATTCTGCACCTTCAGCCTGGAGAAGAGAAGGCTGTGGGGGGACCTCATTGCAGCCTCCCAGTCCCTGAAGGGAGCAGAGGAACAGGAGGGGATTCAACTGTTTAAAAGGGCAGACAGTGGCAGGACAAGGGGGAATGGATTAAAGCTGAAGGAAGGAAGGGGTAGATTAGATATTAGGGGGAAGTTCTTTGCAGAGAGCGTGGTGAGGGGCTGGAAGGGGCTGCCCAGATAGTGGGTGGGGGCCCCATCCCTGGGGGGGTTCAAGGTGAGGGTGGATGGGGCCCTGGGCAGCTTTGTGTAGCTCCAGGCCTGGAGGCTGGGGGCCCTGCCTGTGGCAGGGGGGGTGGAGCTCTGTGATCCTTGGGGTCTCTTCCAACCCAGCCCAGTCTGTGATTCTCAGCAGAACGTTCAGTAACCTAAAGATGCAATTAAAGGCACTAATCACCCGCTCATGGTCTCAGTTTGCTTTTTCTTTTCACCTTCCCAGAAAATGAAGGAGTATCTGGAAGGCAGGAACCTGATAACCAAGCTCCAAGCCAAACACGACCTCCTTCAGAAGACCCTGGGAGAAAGTGAGTCTGGGACACGCTTGTCACTGCCGTCAGCCAGGCTGCTGTGCTGATTGAATTAGTCAGCCCAGTGGGTCTACTGGCCGGGGGTCACTGATGCAAAGTGGCCCTGCTCATGTTTTATGAATTTATTTTTCCTGATCTGCATGATGGAGAAGGCAAATGACCTACATGGCTGCTTGATTAATGGTGAAGGAAAAATGCTTAATGAATCGCTAATGTGCATCACTTAGTTGTTAAAATGAAGCATGTGCCTCCTTGGTCATCCTGTCCTGTTCTCCTGCACGTGTGTGTTCAGCTTCTCTCTTAATAATTTCTGCTGGGGGTAAACCTCATGCGTTCCAGTTCAGAGAGAAGTATTGCCTTGTTCGGCTGGTCAGAAGTTTCATCTCCATGGTAGATTGGCTGCTTCTCACCTCTGTGGTTTCATTCCAGACCAAACTAATGTGTGTGAGCACAGCCTTTTATTGGGAGAACAACAAACAAAGTTCAGAGCGTGTAAAATATGTTGCCTATCTAGAGGGCATTAGGCAAGGAGCAGCAGCCAGCATTTGCTATTCGTGTTGGAACAAAGGGAGATTTCTTTCCCTTCATGGTTCGGGCAAATCCTGTTGGCCAAACACGCTTAAACTATGCATCCAAGTTTCCATAGAAACCTGCCTGCCTCGGATTTGGAGAGGAGAAGGTTTTAACAGTCTAAATGTCAGGTCGAAGGATGGCTCTGCTCGTTCCTGGGTTTATATGCCAGGGCAGGGCTCGTGGGGTTTGTACTAACTTAACTGGACTCCCTGTGGTTTATGGTGTGTGAGTCCTCTGAATGGAAACTTAAAACAGTATGTGGTCTTTGAAGTGCTTCGCTTTCAGTTTAAAAATGCACTATAAAATTAAAATACTTATTGCTGCAGTAATTAAGTGTTTGGTGTTTATCAGACCCAAACCGCTGGAAGGTAAGGAGAGGACCCTGTCATCGGTTTGTGCTTCATTGTGTGAAGATGCTTGTCTCTTCAGCTGTCCTGCAAAAAGGCTGGGTGAAGCCAAAGATCTGTGTCCTTAGGGTATTTTTCTCTGCCTCTAAATACCTCCCAAGGACACCCGTGCTGCCCCTGTGACTAATCACATCCCTGGATCACAGCTGACCTCTGCATACCGAGACCTATTTCCTCTTAACCTGCCTGCCCCTTGAACCCATCTCAAGCTGGGCTGGGGAGGGAGGAGGAAATTTAATGTGATTTCTGTATTGCTATGTAGATTTAAAAGCTGCTTCTGTTTTCTTCGGGTTGCTTTGCAAGCTGGAGCTTCCTTAGTCACTCTCTGAAGGGACCCAGTGTGTGGCAGGGCGAGCTCCAGCAGCCTCCAGAAAAGGGGAAATAGAAATAAAAATCACTTCTGTCATCTCTGAGATCAAAAGGAGCCGAGAGAGGGAGGTACCGTTTTGTCTCCACAGCCACAGTAGCAGGTTAATGGTTCAAACTGGGGGCCGTGCCTAGGCTTATCCATAAAATATCCCTTAATTGGGAAATGAGCAAATAAAAATTCCTTTCACAAGTCCCTGGAGCATGGTTAGGAGCTGGGCTGAAAAACGGGTGTAGAGCTGTGTGTCTTTGGTCCCTGGAAAATGCGTGGGCTTGTTACTGGTTTTATTCTTCCTTGCCCCATCCTCAGGTGACGTTTATTAGTCCTCTTGCAAATTACCTTAATCGAAAGATGACAAGTTCCAGCAATAAAAATAGCAGCAAGTCTTCCTATCTACAAGTAATTATGTCCCTGCCTACTGTACACATTTGTCACCTTAATGTAGGAGCCCCTTGATGTTGTCACAGCCATGTAATTTATATATATGAATATTCTATGATGGAAATGGGACAGATGGCTGGAAATTCTGCTTCAGAATAACATTTTCATGTAAATTATGCACTGTTTTGGCTTTACGTGGGGAGAGGAAAGTGGCTATCGAGATGTGTTCAGCTAATTGCCAGCCATCAGCAATTAGGCATTTCCCTCGTTCATTCTTCCATCTCCCCAGGAGCAGGAAGGCAACCATAGGGGAGGTGGATTTTCAGCTATTGTAAATCAGTGTGGTTTCACTGATGATGATGAGCACAAGCAAAAGGTCTGGCCTGCACAATTCCCCAAGGCAAACAGTAGTTTTCTGTCCCCCTTACTCCTTGTTGAGCTGTTTCAGACTGACTCCTGCACGAGTGGTAGTCATCAGCTTGACTGAGTCCTCGCAAACTCGGTGCGAGTTAATGGAACCTTCTTATACATATGTTTGTGGAAAAGATCATTAAAATGTCTGTCTCCCAAAATAGCTCAATGCCAGCACGTTCAGTCTGTGGGCTAACAAATCTGTGACTGTTTCCAGTCTTACTAAGTGGCTTTACAGAGTATAATCTCTCGCCCCACCGATTCCCCTGGGAAGGAGGGGAGGGAGAGGTTGACAAGCCCAGATTTTTTGGCAGCAGAAGCCAACAATTAAAATGCACGGGGAACTAATTTTCAAAAACAATACTTTCCAAAGAAAGAGGCTTTGGGCAGCCTGGGCTGTTTGCTGTGTTTCCTGGTTGGCTGGCAGAGTGGGCTTTGGGAGGGGGGGACACGGACATGGCCCCTCCTGGCTCCCCGTGCTGCCCCCTCCCTCTCCAGTAGGTTTCTGTGCGTTTGTGGGGTGTTTTCTTTCCTTCTCTGCCTTACAAAACAGGCTTTACAAAGCAATCAAAAGTATTTTCCCATTTCTGTCCTGTAATGTTGTGTTTCTTTGTCCTCTTGACAGGCCAGAGGACTGACTGCTCGCTCGCCAGGTAGGTGCGGCTCAGGGAATCGGTTTTTAAGGAAAAGGTGATGCAAATCGGTCATGGCCATTCCAGACCAGTTACCAGCCCAGGATATGCCTCTGTTAGGAAAAGATAATAATTTAGCTAATATATAAGCAAATTCCTGCTGGTTAATATGCTTTAAATCCCATCGCTAGTACCTATGTCAGTGTGGGGCGGTGGTGCAGCTTATACACCCGTTGGGTGACCTCTCTTCAGCTGAGTAATGAGTATTTCTCTTGACACTGCACCTGCTGGAACACCTCTCCTTGCTTGCTGCTGCCCAGTGCAGCCACCACAGTCGTGGCTGCGCTTGTCACAACAGGTTGTGGAACTGATTGGTGTTAAAAATAACCCTGGGAGGGGTAAAGAAATGGGTGTGTGGAGGTCGTGTGCTGCTTCTCACCCCAGTGCATTTAATCCAGGGGAGGGGAGGGGATGGTGAGGGGGAAGAAGCTGTTTAATCTGGCACCCAGAGAAGTGTTCTTCAAACCCAGGCTTTTGTAAACACGTTCCTCCCTAAGGGGTGGGCCCAATGACGCTGCAGGGTTTGTCCATGTGGTTGGTGTATGGGGCTGAGTAATGTGCATCAGCGTTGGGATTTACCCTCCATCCCACGGATGCTCTCTGCCATGCCATGGAACTGGACTGCAGCAGTACAGAGATCATGGAGAATAAACTTTTCATTTATAATTAGGAGCAATCAGAGAGTCATAACTAAGTTTTCTCCTGATGGGGTTTTCATAAAACATAACAAATCTTCATCCCTGAACTGATGGATTCAGGGGGCTCTGCTGGGCATGAGGAGCTGGAGTAGGGGCTGTGCATCATCCTGCCTTGGTAACAAAAGGAAGGTGATTACTACCAAGCTGGAGTCATTACTACTTTTCACATTCCTTACAGCAAAGCAAAGCTGACAGGTCCTAATTAAAGCCTGACATCTGTAATAATAAAATATTATTCATCATGAAACAATTTTGAATATCAAAGAATCATTACTGTTAATAGTTTAAAATAGACCTTATTGTCTGTGACAGCCCATGGAATCCGATTGCTTCTCTTTTTTTTTTTTTTTCCCCCCCATTCAGTGTTTTTGATTTTTATAAAAGGAATTTCCCCTGAATTAACACAGTGCACAGTCTTTTTAAAAATCACAGTTCTAATCACCTTATTTATAATTCAGCAGCCATCTGCCCTAGCAGGGAATTGGCTCAGAATGATGCATTAGGGCCTCTCTCCTATTATCTCTCGTGCTTCATTTTTACAAGAAACTATAGGAATTTCAAACCCTGGTGATAAATTTTGAGGGGAGCCATCCCTGGGAAGGAAGGCTTTTCCCTATTTTCCTACAATTAATGCCTACCAACAGAAACAAGACTGTGGTGGTTGATGCTGTCAAGGCTTGGCCTGGCTAACGTGCACTGGTGTTCTGAGGGGGCTGTGTTATTTATTTATTTGAAGTGGTATCAGAAACTCTGACAAAGGCTCCTCAGAGCTGTTCAGAGCACGGTGGGAGCCTGGCTCCTTCAGAGGGCAGCTCTGTGCACTTTATAGCAAACTTCATCTTGGACGAGGAGCCCCGTGTTAGGCATTTCCATGAGGCTGGAATGAAAATGTTAAGGGTGATGTGTTGTCAAAGCAGTGGGCCCTCCTATGTCTATTTGAGGTTTTTAGTGATTTAAGGTCACTTAAAAACCTATCTGAAGTTCCATAAATTGAGACTGAGCCGTAATGATTGACTCCTGTATCTGGCTCTTCCCCCCTCCTGCAAAACACATGTGGTTGGGAATATGAATGAACAAACTGAGGGTTGTAGAGGGTTATCTTGACTTTTCTGTTCTGTTTTTCCCTCCTGCACCCATGGGTGGTTCTGATCTGACCAGTGGCAGGCGCAGCTCCACCGTAAGGAAGCAGGTAATAAACGTTCCCTTCGGTATGGAGAAGGGATGTGTGTGTGTTTGGGGTGGGAGGAAGGGAGGGAAGGAAGGAAATGGAAGGAGGAGAAGGGAGGGTAGGAAAAGGAAGGAGGAAGAAGGGAGGGAGGAAGGAAGGAAGTTTATCCTTCCCTCCATCTCTTCCACTGACCTTTTGGGTCTGGAAACTGGGGTGTGCTCGTTCAGTCACTGGATGCGTGGCCTTGGTTCATCCTCTGGCAAAACTGGAAAGTAATTCTGCTCTGTGTTTTGCCAGACCTGGCACCAAAAATGCCTAACAGCCTCGAGCTGTCTGGGCAGCCATGGTTTATGGGTCTCATGCTGTTGTTTCTTTGTCCCCTTTCCCTTTTATTTCCACTGCAGTCCCATGGCAGTGCTATCACACACAACTGCTCCCTTCATGTGCTGGCTAGAAATAAAGCCTTACAACAGGGATGCTTTGTTTCCCTGGCCATGGTGGATAATCTTCAGTACCTGATGGGCTAAAATGTGTTTCCTTGAGATAGGGGGGAAAAAACCAGAAGTATTTCATGTTGATCCTGTAAAGCCAAAATTTGGCTTAGAGTTTCATTCCATACAGTGTGCCTTGGGGTGCTGCTCTGTAGTTTTTAGAGTCTCTGTGTGTTGGAAATGGAGCGAGTTGTGGGTTTAGTGTGCAGAGTCAAAACTTTCTTGTTGTCTGAGCTTAATGGTTGTTCCATTATGGTCTAAAAAACTGGTCCTTCCCTGTGCTGGAAATGAGTATGTGTGTGCCTCAATTGCCACCGTCACGAGTAGTGTGACTGCTCTGGGAGTTCCCTCTCTGCTGGGGACCCAGACTCTGTGCTTCCCCTTGCCTTCCTCCTGTCACACTCAGAAATAAGTCTGGGGGAGGGATTATGGTGCTGTCTGGATGACTATTAATAAAGCATGTCCTCAGGGGCCAGTCGGGCAGCAGGATGGCTTCTGAAGTGTTCATAATTGGGGGTGGTCCATACAGCATAGAGACAACTCGATCTAACTGGCTGTGGCTAATTAGTAGAGAAATTATTGTCGCTGTGTGACCAAGTTCTATGACACATCAATAAACAAAAACCACCATTAAACCTCAGCAAGTTAGGAAAAGGGTTTAACTCTTTAATACACATATATATGTATATATTATATACATACATATATATATATGAGCAGAGGACTGGCATCTTTTCGATCTGATTGCAATGTGATGCTGTAGCAGCTGAACAAGAGAGCATTTTGATATAAATTAAAGGTGTTGTTTGTTGTGTATAGCCATAGAAGAGGCTATACATAAACAGAAACTTGGTAGTCTTATTTACATGGTAATTTTACTCTCTGGCATCTGACCTTAAGGAAACAGCAGCACTTGTGTTGCTTAGTTGCTGTTCCCCAGAATGGGAGGAGTAACTGCAGACGCTGCAGAAATTGGGCTGTCTGCAAAGTAATCTGTGACCCTGTGAAGCAGAGAGTAGGGAAGTGGAAAATGTTTCCCTGCTGAAAATCTCAGCTAACGCTGTTTAAGCTGGAGACTGGCAATCTAGAAGATTTTACTGGGTTTAGGGCCTTGGACTGGTGACTGCACGGCGCCTTCTCACCTTATTTACTGGGTTGTGACTGTAGGGAACTGATGTGCTATTTACTGAACACATCTGGAACTGCCTGGATGTGGAGTATGGCAGATGAGAACAGCTTTGCTTCCCATGCTTTTACTTTACTCTGTGTGTGTGTGTGTGTGTGTGTGTGTGTCCCCTCCTTTCACCATCACTCTGCATTCTGACTGCTCCTTGTTTGAATGTCTCTGTGCAGGATTCCTCCCAAGCAATCCCCCTGGTCGTGGAGAGCTGCATACGGTTCATTAGCAGGCACGGTGAGTTTCTGGACACCAGGTACCCTCTGATATTTCTATAAAATGCAGAAACCTTCTGGAAAATCACTCAGAGTAGCTCAGGATACAGTGCTTGTGCAGAGCAATCCAAGAAACCACGATACAAAGTGGCTGCAGTGACTTTTTGACTGGCTGTATTGTTGGTGTGATTGATTTCTGAATCACTGACCTTGCAGATGATGCTCTTCCAACAATATCCCTTTGTTTCTTCTAAAATAACATTCCCATCCTTAGCTACCACTCATGCCTCACCTCCACCCACCTTGCTTTCAGCCCTGAAGTGTGGCCTTCACCAACAATACTCATGTTCTCCCTAGAAGAGGAGGAGGAATACTCTGAAGTATTTGAATACTGGAGGTCAAGTGGTGAATTAATTGCTTCTTGCTGTGATGAGATGATTCCTACCTGTTTCAAAGGTTAAATTCACAGCCTGGAGTGCTGTGAAAGGTTTTATATGTTTATTGTCATTTGTTTTCATTTTTAATCGATATCATTTGTTAGCAGCACGTGAAACAGCTGCTAATTAACATGTGCAGAAAGGGGTTGAATTTATCTTCATTAACTAAGACGCTGGTCCCGTTTCATTTTCCTTGTTTAATTACCACTGTAGCAGTGATAATCTGGAGGCCCATTCTCATCATCACTTGGAAGAACCCAGCGCTGTGATCCTTAACTAGGGCCAAACTTGGGCATTTCCTGGAAACCCCCTGGAAAGCACATCACAACCTGAAACAAAATCAGGGCGCTTGGGAGACCTTATTTTTTTAGACTTATATCCCTGGGTTTGCTTAGTTCCTCTCCAGAAGGATTTTCCAACAGCCTCAACTGATTTTGGCTCTGAACATCATGTGCTGGCCTTGCAGGTGCAGTGTGTCATTAGGAGGAGCGTGCTTTTCCCTAGCAAACCCACTTTTAGGGAGCAGGAATCCTAAACCTTCCTGCCTGACGTGCTTGGTGTTGCAGGGATGAGTTTTGTCAGGGGGAGCCTGATGTTTCTGAGGGCTTCGTGGGGACGTGGCTGTCGTGGGGCTGAATGTTGTGGGATGACTGGTGTGCTCTTTTTCGCTTCCCTGCACTCAGGGTTGTTTCTTTCCCCTGCTCATAGCTCTGTGTGTGTCACAGCTACCAGCCAGAGCCACGTCCCACGAAGGCTTCATTGCCTTGTTATATGTGGAATGAAAGAAGCCACAGATCCAGGAGAGTTTATTAGTTTATAGCCATTGTTATAAGTCAAGCAGTCCTGGTTTCAGAAACTCCATGGTTAAAAGGCTTTGGATGAATGGGAGTTGATTTCCCTATACTGTTCCTTAGTTGCTTTGTAACGGTTGTTGCTCATCTTAGTGTACAGACAACGTTACGATATAGTAATGTATCAGAACATCTCATCTGCTCAATTAATTTGCTTTAGTGACCTTGCAAAGGCTTACGTCAGCAGGAACGTCTTCAGGACCCTCCTAAGCCCCTAGCTAGCAGGTCATGCTGGGGTAATTAAATGCTTCCGTTGGAGTTGGCTGATTTGCTCAGGGCCTTTGCAGTATCGCTCTTGCTAAATAAACTGCTTCCACGTGGAGTTAGCTGTACTTCACTGCTGGCTGATACACCCTTAGTTTATGACTTTCTCTAGGTTGTAAAATCGTTTGGGGATCCTTCGGGGTAGAAGAAAACACACATGGCTGATAGAACTCACTTAGGCTCTCAGAAGGGTTCATATTCTTTTCTTCTCCATGGTGTTGAGTTTTGTTGTTGTTACTCTGGATGTGCCTGGACACGTAAGGGAAGGACAGCTTTTCACATAGCTTACTTCTGCCTGTGTTGCTTGTTTCCCTTATCATGTGTGCTGTAGCTGATGAAGGTGGCAGCTTATCTTATCTTACCACTACTGACATCTCTTCGTGTCTTACAGGTTTGCAGCACGAAGGGATATTCAGAGTGTCTGGGTCACAGGTTGAAGTGAATGACATAAAAAACGCCTTTGAGAGAGGTAAGGAGGATCTCTGCAACTCTTGCCAAATGTATTTGATTACATGCTGTGTTCTGAATGCACCTGGCTGTGTTTCCCTTTGATTTTTGGGTTTCCTCAGCAAGTCTAGCCCAAATGCTTTTCTAGTGCTCATTAACCTTGAACACTCAGTCTCTCAGCATTATGCTTTATACCTTGTGGAGCCTCTGTATAATAAATACTCTGAGTCCAATCTCCCCTCATGTCTGATAGTTTATTGATTGTTTGTAACACTAAAGGATAGAGAGAATTTCATTAGTGGGTGTAACTGCATTTTCCTACCCTCTCCCCCAGCTGTCTGGGAGTAGGCTGGCTGCTCAGGGATGAAATCCCATGCTCCCAGTGTCTCGAGGCACAGCTTGGCTATGTTTATCCTAAATCTCAGCAAGGGAGAGAGTAACTTTCAAGACGCTGTTAACTTGACATAGTTTTTAATGGGGTTAATTTTCTATGTGGAGAACCATTCCATACAAAGGCAAAGGGTGGCTGGAGCCTCCTAACTCATCACCTCCCCAGCAGAGCAGGTTCAGGGGAGCTTGTCCTTCAGGCAGTCCTTGCAGCCCATCTCCCTGGTCTTGTTTGGGTCACTGAAGACAACAGGGCTCCCGTTAATTCCCCAAGTACATCACTCCAAAGGAATATAGTTATCATGTTTCTATGTGGAAGACACCAGCAGTTACTGAAGCACAGTTAAGTTTATTTTGCTTTTGGGAAGAGTTTCATGCATGTGTATGAAATGTGGTATCTAATTTCGTCTGTCTTCACCTCCATCCACCAAGAATGAAAAAGGAATAGAGGAAGCAGAAACATGTATCCATAGGCTGCAGGTAAAGGCTTGATACTGGAATGAAAGAACTTTCATTTTTTAAAATAAAAGGAAATACCAGTTGTCTTGGGAGAACAGCCAGTTGTTCCAGCACTAATATGCAGAAATAAAAAAGTGATTTATTTTTTTCCTTCATCTTGCTTGTCTCTGTAAAGCACGTGATACACAGAACTGACAAAGTTAACAATAATGTCTCTGCAGTTTATTACTTCATCCAGAACCCTTGGTGGCAGTTAATATCAAGGATAATGCTCTGGTTTGTAGTGGCCCATTTATTATCCTGTGTGTTATTAAGATAATAGGCAAGCTTTGGTAATTTCAGTCACATAATGGATATATATAGCTTCAATTTAAGGATTGCCCCATCATTAAATCTAATTATACCTGATAGGGAGTTTTCCCTAGGGAGCAACTCCTTAAGCAGCCCTCTCTTCTTTCGTAACGCAGCCAAACTGTGTGTGTCTCTGCAGTGACAAGCTGCCTGTCCCAGGCACGCTCCCTCCCCACACCAGTGCTACAGCAGGTGCCTGCATCCTGCTGTGCCAAGTGTGTGATGCTGGGTGGCCTGTCCCCTGAGCACTGAACCCCCCTGCTCTCCAGCAGTCAGTATGCACACAGACCCGCTCCTGCCATGCTCACCTCCCTGGTGGATCTGTGAGGGTCACACCTTACTGAAATATCTGGAGAGCAGAGCCTGGCAGTGTTACTACTGCTGTAGGAGCAACACCACCTCCGTGGGTGTGAGCCAGGCGCTCCGGTGTCAGGCTGGAGTCTGCCCGATGGAAAGCTGCCCCAGGTTCTGATTTTCAGAGGTTCCCTGGGACAGGACAAGAGGTGATGGGCACAAACTTGTCTACAGGAAGTTCCACCTAACCGTGAGGAGGAACTTCTTTACTGGAAGGGTGGCAGAGCTCTGGGCCAGGCTGCCCAGAGTGGTTGGGGAGTCTCCATCTCTGGACACATTCAAACCCTGTGGTCCTGGACGCCGTCCTGTGCAGCCTGCTCAAGGGGATCCTGCTCTGGGAGGGCTTGGACTGGGTGATCTCTAGAGGTCCCTGCCAGCACCCATCAGTCTGTGATTCTGTCCCTGGGGATGGCTGCAGAGGCGTCCCTTCTCAACTGCGATGCACATAAGAGATCTCTTCCTACCTCACGCTGGTTATAGTGCAGTTGGAGTAGGTGGGATTAACTTGTGCCACAGAAATCCTTTTCTCCAGCTGAGGAACATCCTTCAGGTTGATATTTTTCAGCAGTATTCTGATTTTTCTTGCCTGTTTTTCTTTGCTTGTCACAAAGGAGAAGATCCATTGGCTGGGGACCAGAATGACCATGACATGGATTCGATAGCCGGAGTTCTAAAGCTCTATTTTCGAGGGCTGGAGCACCCTCTCTTCCCCAAGGATATCTTCCATGAACTGATTGCCTGTGTCAGTAAGTATATGAAGATCTGAAAAGAAATATGATTAATTGTTCTAACATACCACTTTCCTCCTCTCCCCCTTTTTTCTGACTCTGTAATAGGCATCTTTGTGGTTACTTCAGTTGGGTTTATATTGCACTGATGTCCTCGTCTCTGTTAGCTGGAGCCTGGGCACTTCCCTGGTCACAGCCATCCTGTGTGTGTGATTTTTTTAACGAATGAGCAAGGAGATAGAAATAAGTAGATTTTAAGGAGTGTGTCCTGGAGTTTTCTGAGACAGAGCTTTGTGACAGGAGGCTCTTAAACCAGACTAAAACGAACCCCTCTGCTTCTGAAAAATAATCTTTAAGGCCTCTCATGAGAAGGTGTCCCAGTGCCCTGTGAAGCAGGGATTGCCAGTGGTGTTTTGTGCCCCATGTGCTGTCCCCAGCGTGGGTACACGCATGGTGCATCCCTGCTGCCAGGCTTCTGTCTGGCAGGGCAGTAGCCATATAGACCTTCTGACTTCACTGTGAGAGGCACTCTATTGCCCCCACTAAGGGGCATCAATCCCCACGGCAGTCACAGTCGAGTCCTTAATGTTTCTGATGCTTTCAAACGCTGGCTCTGATGGGCAGAGGGTTGGTTGTGGGGTTTTGTCTGCGAACAACCTCATTTTAAACAGCCTGACCACTGCTGTGTCCATTGGAGCTGCAGAAGGATTCCGTTGTCCAAGCAGCAACAGGGCATTTGCTGTGCAGCCTTTGAAGTGAAGATAACAGCTTCCGAAACAGCTCATGGATTTCTCCTCCTGATAAATGCCTTTACAGAGCTGAATTCGCGTCATATGAAAAGGAAATCTCTTCCCAAATCAGTTCTCCCTTCCGAGATGATTTATGCTGCCCACTTGTTTCTCAGCAGGCTGCTGCTCACAGAGCTTTTTGCCTCACCCTTTAACTATGTTAATTTTCCTCTGAGCGTTATACGATTTCTTCTTTAACCACCCACCTTTCCAGGCTAACTTGAACGAGCTATTGTGCCAGAGCTATTGAAACAGATGACATCCAGTGCTCCCACGCTAGGAAGGAGCTCACAGCGTGGTTTCACATCTTCAGGAACCTTCATTGTCAAAGCCTTTGCCTGCAGGTTGTGCAGCCTTTGCCATCCCATGCTGGGCAGTGCTGGAGGAGCCAAGGAATGGGCAGACCCCTCCTCCTGCTCTGCTGCCCTTCTTAATAGTTTGTGTAAGGACGTCATAGTATCCTGGTTGTGAGTTTGGTAGTGGGATGGGATGACCCTGTGGTGCTCTTCTTCCTTTCAGCGATGGATAATTTGCAAGAGAGAGCCCTCCACATCCGGAAAGTGCTGCTCAACCTGCCCAAAACCACTCTGATTGTCATGAGATACCTCTTTGCATTCCTCAATCAGTGAGTATCCGTGGGAGCCCCATGGCCCTGCTGTGGGACTTGGTGTAAAGACATTAAGTGGTACCTGAAAGGCTTGAATTGTAGGTTTGGGGCAAAATTTAGTGAGGTGATAATTCTGCTTTAAAAAATGGCACCATGTAGAAACAGTAAGACTCGGATTTGCTGGGAAATCCTGAGGAAGGGTTCCAAAACAAGCCCCCCTTGAGAAACTCCTGGGCCTGGGAGGAAGGATGCAACACCTGCATGCTTGCTCACACGCGCTTGGGCAGAGAGGACCCGGTATAACTCTGGTGTTCAGTGCTGGGCTGCAAGTGGGCTGTGAACAACAGTAATGAGGAAGAATTAAAGACAAGAATTAGTGTCCTCCCCTTGTAAAGTCAGCACCCACTACATTTCATGGCCTCAAGCTTTCTGCAGTTTCTATTTCATTTCTCTGGGCAATGCCATCAGTATCTCACTCTTCACACAGCCCCAGAACACTGATGTCCCAGCCCATTAGTGTTCAGCCTCAGAAAGCCCAAAGCAAACCTTCTGAGCTCAGCTGTGTGTTCTCCAGCAGATGATGATGATAATGGTGATGCTGCTGCTGGTTTCTGCTGTTAACCCTCCTCCCCACTTCTGTCTTTCACAGTTTATCTCAGTTCAGTGAAGAGAACATGATGGATCCCTACAATCTAGCCATCTGCTTTGGGCCAACGCTGATGTCTGTGCCTGAAGGTCACGATCAAGTCTCTTGCCAAGCTCACGTCAATGAATTGATCAAAACCATCATCATCCAACATGAGAACATCTTCCCAGGACCGAGGGAGCTGGAGGGTCCAGTCTATAGCAGAGGTGGAAACACAGAGGATTACTGGTATGATGGATACTTCTGAGGAGAATATGAACAGGGGGATGATTATTTACAGATGAGCATGCTGCAGTCAGGCGTTCTGTGCTGCCTAATTCTGGATTTGAGCATCAGGCCCAGCCTTCCAAAAATCTGTTATGGAAGAGAAGATGGCTCTGATATCTCTGCAGAGTCATCACCTTAAAAGACATAAGCTGGTGGTAGAAAGTAGCTTGTTGGGACATCAAACCTAGCTCACTTACCTTGAAGGGCAAAGTTGTGTTGTGTGGGGATTTTCCTGGCTGTTTTGGCATGGTTGCTGCCAAAATTAATCTCCTTTTTTGTTGTTATCTTATTTTTTTCTCTCCTCCTTTTGCTTTTTTTCCTGCAGTGTCCTCAGCCTTTGCTTCAGACACAGGGGTCACTTGCAGCTGAACCTAGAAAGCTGTGGCAGGGTTTAATTTTCAGGGCAGCACTGATGATGGGGGAGGGAAGAGGGAGGAATGCAAAATCACCGTTTCCATCCAGCTTTAAAGCTCAAGAGGCCTGACCGTGTGTTCAGTCTGAAAGCCACATCTGGAAGCAATTCAGCCCAAGCGGCTCCTGTCATCTGGGGTGGAAGGTTGGGGAGTGGGGGAAGGAAAGGAGGTGTTTTCTTTCCTACTGGCCAAGCTGATCTTTCCCTCTGAAAATGAGGAATCTTAAATCGTGTCCTGCTTCCTTCCCTCCTCCAGTGTCCCAGGAATGCAAATGATTATTTTCATACACTAAAGTCAATACTTCTTTTTTTAATGAAGTCACTCTGGTGACAGAGCTAGCCTTGTTTTGGGGTAGCTTTAACTATCAGCTCACTCCTTATGCATGTGGTGAGGAGAGGCTCCTCTGTAGTTGCTACTCCGTAGTAACTCCTCTGTGCAGAAGACTTGCCAGAGCCTCTTTTGGAAATTCTGTCAGTTTTACCCTTCACTCTGATGTTTTTAGCTGATGTTACATGTGAGAGGCTTGTAGAGAAAAAATTTTCACGGAATTTTTATTGACTTTGGGGAAACACATGAACTTTGACCAGAGGTTTTGTCCCATAAGGAGAAGGGAATAAAAATGTGTTGGTGACACTTCACATGGGTGTGTAGGAGGCAATATGTCCTGGAAGGCAATACCAGTTTTTTGGAGGCATTTAGTTTTTCTGGTCACCCTTCCAAACCACCCAGACCTGAGAAGGGTGGAAGCAAGCAAGGGAGATTGCTTAAAGTCGGAAGGGAGCATCTGGTTCCCATCCAGGCCGTCTTATGGCCCGGTATGGAGAGAGCCGTTAGTTACTGCCCGCAGGGCTCCCTGTGCAAGCAGCAGAGCCAGTCCTGGTCCCTGAGCTGGTTCACCAGGGAATGGAGCTTGAAATCACCCACTGCCACCTCGCTGGGCTGAGTCTTTGTGCCAGGAACTCGCAGGCAGTGCTTGGGTCTGGAGCCTGCCTGGGCTCAGCGCCTCCGCTCCCACTGCTCCCTTCGGGTCGGTGGCTGAGGAGGGCAGGGCAAGGTTCAGAGTTAATGACAAACTCAGGGCTGTGCTGCATCTGCAGTCTGAATTGAAACACAGCCTTTGAGTCAAGCCCAGGACGCTGCCGCATCTGTCTGTCCATCTGAGCCAGCGTGGGGAGAGTCCAGGAGTGCTGCATACCAGTCAGCAAGACCATCAGCATCACAGGGAAGAAAACAGCTCAGAGATGCTTAACTTGCTTTGCATTCCTCCAGTGGTATATATTGCCTGGGCTTTCAGAGCCCTCAGGGTGGAACCCAGCAGCCCAGCACTACCCACTGCGGCATCCCAGGGCTCACACAATGGAGAGACTGAGCCTGCAGCCAGGACAGGTTTTGGGGTGGAAAGGCTGCTGGAGGCACGGATAGGAAGAGGCACGTGGCCTCTGCAGTCTGTGGCTCCCAGCGCTGGCCGGACGCGACATTACTTCACAGTCTGGGTGAAACTTTAGCCCTCAGTGCTGCGTTCCTCAGGGACCTCCTTTGGCTTCAGATTCTTCCGTAAACTTTACTAAGTAGTGTAAAGGCTTTGCAAGGGATGGGAAAGGTTGATTCCTGAGGTACTGACTGGGAAGGTCATGGGGTGGCTTTGTTGTGTGGATTAAGTACAATGAAATCCCAGAATTACCCAGACTTTTTGCCCCTTCTTCTTTTTCTTTCTTTCTCCTCTTTAAAAGAGTACAGGAGGTGGGGTACCCGAGGGAGAGCACTCTGCATCTGTGCTCACTTACTTTAACCATTGCAAGGCCAGAACGAGGGGTGGAGTTCTCTGTGAAGAGAATTAAAGGACACCTTGCACCAGTTATGGTGTCAGAGTGCAGCAAACGCCTTTTGTCTTTAGCAAGAGGGAGGAGGAGTTGGTTGGAGGAGTGTTGGTTTCTTCCCTGCTCAGATGGGTGGGCAGGGCAGGCAGCGCTGCCAGCTGGCATCAGGTCTGCATTGGAGATGCAGTGGATCCTCTTCCAGTTTCCTTTCTGCTCCTTTCCTGGGGGAGCTGCTCGCTGTAGCTTCTTAGAAAAACATAACCTTTGGTGGCCACTTGTTGCCTGTTGATCTTTTCCAAGCTTGTCTTCATGCAGAGCAGCAGTGAGCACTCTTGGTGGCTTAAGCACTCTGTAAAATAAAGGTTCCAGGGGCTTGGTCTGGCTACGGGAGGCGCTCGGCAGAATCAATGGGACCATTTAGGAGAGTGATAAAAGGGAAGGAGGGAGATGACAAAGTCAGACCTGGAAGCATCATTATGAGCTGAGAAATAATTTCCCCCAGGAAGTGGCAGCTATCTCATCAAGTCACCTAATGAGCTAATTAAAGCACTGAAGAATATAGCTGAGGGACTAATTCTGGCATGGCAGAGAGGAGCTAGGCTCAGTGTGTGCCACTGCTACCTGACTTCTGAACATCTTCAGAGGCCTGGGCTCTTAGAGCCCAGAGGTTGGACTTTCCTGATAGTGTTGAGAACGTTAACAAAGAAGTTCAGTTTGCTGTGTGAAATAACATTCAGTGAGTATGTCTAAAAATCAAGCTTAAAGTAAATGCAAATACATCTGCCAGGTGTCTGTCCCAGTGGAACCTAGATCCTGACTTCTGATATGGATGTACCAAATAAGTTACCTGAGGTTGAATGAGGAAACTCGAGTTTCACTGGTATAAAGCTGTCTGTGTTTCCTTCTGTTGTAGTGAAAGTCCTCATGGAGAGAGAGCATCAACAGAAGACTCTGTTCAGGACGTGACGGCTGAGCACCACACCAGCGATGATGGTATGCAAAGTCTGTTAACTCCTGGGGTAACTGGTGTGACCTGCTGTGGGGGAGGCAGAGGAGAATGGTGCCTTGTAGTTTAAGTTCAAAGTTAGATCCAAAGTGGAGTTTAAATCAGAACAGTCGCTTGAAGCATCACCTACAGCATCTAATGCCAAGAGAAGTAAAAACATTTGGGATCAGCGGGATCTTCAGAAGTTACCTGAGGGTTTTTAAAGTCTCCCCTTTTCCAAGAGTGTCTCAGCCACAGGCCTGGGCACCCTCCATGCTTGTGTGACCGTTTGCACTGCTCTGTACCTTAGAAGGATCTCAGAGTTGGAAGTCCTGGGGTAGTGCAGAGCCAAAGGCTGGGCTGTTTCAGTGAGTGCCCACTCCCTGCTGCGTGTGCTGGGCCTTTCCCTCTTCCCTAGCTTTGGAAAGGGACTTGTGTGTGCCTTAAGGCCCTGTGCTTTAAGGAAACAAGCAAAGCAAAATCAAAACCTATTTGTCTTCCACTGAGAGCCAGGACGTAGGGAAGAAGGTCCTGGTGGCATCTCTCATTGATAATTATTTGGTGTCCTTGGGGAAACAATTGCATTTCTTGCCTGATCAGTGCAAAGGGATGCCAAGGCTGAGAATGTCATGGTATCTCTAAGGAGAACTTGCCCCTGCAATCTTCAAGTGTCAGTTGTTGATACTTCAATAGCAGAAGGCAGCAGCATTCCCTTAAAATTAGGTGGCACCTTTTTTGTGCCAGTCTTTAGAAATTTGCTCAGTAGTCCTGCCATGTGCTTTTTGCCCTCTTTGCTCCAGTAGTTGCCTAACAAACCTTTCCTGTGGCATCTCCAGGCTCCTGCTAGCTTCCTGGTGTGCACACACCAGTAACAGAGTGAACAGTGTTGAGCAGGGCTTAGAAATGCTGGGAAAAAAATCAGTTCTCCCTCAGCAAGGTCAAGCACTGTCACAGCAACTCCTCACCAAGGTTGTTGGGAGGAAACACAAAGCATAGGGAAATGAAACATGAGTTCATTGTCTGTCTTGAACAGAGTGTTCTTTCTGAATACTGGTAGCTGCTTAAAAATGCATGAAAACCTGTCCATTTTGAGCTCCTACCTAAAGAAGGAGCAATTTCATTGCTGCAGTGAAGGAAAGGCTAACACAGCCCACATCCGCAGAGCCCGGGGCTGGAGCCTGCAGGCTGATGCACCGTGGGGTGTGCTTGCATTGTTCCTGTGTGCGAGTTTTAGATCACTTTTGTGGCTGAAAGGGTTCGCTGATGAGAAAATAAGCAGTTAGAGATTAGAGAAGGACAAGGTTTTTACAGCCTCTGGAACTAGATTTGCGTGGGGCCCCTGAGCAAGGTAACGTTTGGAGGCGTTTTGGATGGAGTTCTGCAACCTACATGGAATATTCCATAGGAAGCACTCGGGAGGGAGCGTTTGGCACTGAAGCAGAGGAGGGAGCTGGGCCTCTATCTCTTTGAGGGACCAGCAAGGTCTGCTGAACGGAGGAGCCTCACATCCTTCTAACGGAGCTGTGCAGCGTCACGCCTCGGGCGCAGCTCAGTGGGATGGGTGTTCTTAGGTTTTTCTCACTCCTTCAGTCTTCAGGTGTGCCCAAGCTCTTCCATGAGGCTGGTGCTGGTCCTCATCCTCCCAAAGATAAACTGTCAGCCCAGCAGCCTTCACCAAAGGAGGGAATCGCTTTTGGAGTAGGGGCAGAGGTGGTGCTTTGCAGAGCATCCGTGCTGCTGATGTTCAGCCTTGCTGTACAAGCAAGGGGATGCTCTGGTTTGAGACAGACCTAAGAGGTCAAAATGCATAGGGGTGGAGAGATTTTAAGCTGCTGCTTCCCTGCCCAGGCTGTCTTGACGGGCAGGGATGTTCGGGTTCACCTTAGTGCTCTTCATTTGCACAGCTTCCTTCTCTGAGCATAAGTGTAGTAGGAAAAAGCTACTGGAAATTAGAGTCTAAAATCACTTCTCTGGACAAAAGCCAGAGTCCTAAAAAGCAAATTGGAAACATAAGAAACCTGAGTGCTGCACTCGCCTGGAACAATAAACGCTTCCTAATGAAACAGATGGAGTTGACAAAACCACACTGCCATCCCCTTCCTGAACGGATGGGGACACCCAAACCCAGCAGTACCATTTCTTCAGTGTCCCAAAAAAGCTGGCTCCAGGAGTGGAACAGGCCAGGGGATGAAGGAGCTAAACCCCATAACTGTGTGCCTTGGGGAGTCTGGAGCAAGTGCCTGTCACAAGCTGCAAACCTGGTCTGGGCTCTTCTCACCCTTGCAGATACCTCACTGGGTGCTGAGGGCTGGTAAGGGCTTGGAGTGAGGATGCTCACAGGCTTACCTGAGACATGTGGGGTTTGGCTGAATTACAGAATCAGAATCACAGCATTGTAGGGGTTAGAAGGGACCTCCAGAGATCAGGTCCAACCCCCTGCCAAAGCAGGGTCCCTAGGACAGGTCACACAGGTCGTCATCCAGATGGATCTTGAGTATCTCCAGAATTACGAGCTGTCTGGTTTAGTAACGGAGCAGGTAATTGTTGGGGGGCCAGTCTAGCAGGTCTTGTGGCTGCTGGCCCTCAGCACTTGGTCATTTCAGGCTTTGTAAGTACAGGTGCTGATGGGGATGCTTTTCTTGGGTCTCTCAGACCAGCTGATGAGATGTGTGCTGCACCATCAGCTCATGCAGAGGGATTTACACTTTATATACATTTTCCCAAGCCTGGCTGCTACCTCACCTGCCTGTGGTCCGCCTTGGAGACCTCACTCTGGAGCATGTGCTCTCCCAAAGAACAGTTGTAAAAGCTGTGGTTCATGTTTGGCCTTTGAGCCCTTTTTGGCTGGCTCATGCGCTGTGGAAGTTTCCTGTGGTGCTGAGCACATCTCAGTGTGAAATGGCATCTCTTTCCTTGTCCTGCAAGAGGAACCACAGATCTCTTTCTCCAGAAAGAGCTCAATTTCCATGGACCTCTTGGCAGTGTTAAAGCTCCTTTAAAGTAATTAGAGGCTGAAGCCTGCTGGGGCTGTGTGGTTGAGCTCATCCCCATTCCCCTGATTCCTGCCCAGAATCGGGAGCTGGCTTAACATATATTTAGACTCAACCAATGGCAGGTTTTCCTAAGTCTTAAAGATAATCCCTGTGAATTTCATGCTGGTTTTCCTGAGGGTCTAAATGCCCGTTTTGTCCCTCTGTATAATACCAGAGTCCTTCAGGGACTGGGATTAGTGGCTGCGGACACAGCACGGCTATAGATCTTCTGGGAGCTCTTCAGGTAGGAGCAGGCAGATGTGGAGCACGTTGTGCAGCTCTGAGCGCAGCTGTACGGAGCCTGGGGCGGAGCTGCCTGCTCTCCTGATGGCTGCACAAGGCACTGAATGTTTCCGTTAGCTCTGTGACAGCTCGATGAATAGCACAGCCTCCCACAGCGCCAGAATCCGCTCTCCTGGGTCAGGTGAACCTCACAGGCAGCAGGAATTTCCTTCTGAATAGACGCTTTATTTCTGAAGCCGCTTGGAATCGGAGGGTGTTTCCCTCCCGAAATCCTCCAAGCAGCTCCAGCCTGCCCAGGGGGTCAGTCGAGCTGCCTTTAGCAAGGTGTCCCACCAGCAGATTTTTGTCTGGAAGACACTCCAGTGCTACCCAGCTTTGAAACCTCATTTATTTCAACGAGTTACTAATTCTGCCATCGCCACTCGCCTCTTTGCACGCTTCCGTTGCTGTGAGCGAGCTGAGGACTTGGACAACGTGGCCATGCCCACCACGTAGAGACTAATTAACACTGAAATTGTGACACCCTCATGTTATAGGGGTTCCCCTCTGCATCTCATGCTCCAACCCTCCGCTGCCCTAAGAACCAACGCCTTACCCTCCTCCGCGCTCCCGTCACAACCTGTTCTGTGGTAGGTTTAAACTGTCGAATACTTTACCTGAGGCCAAGTGTCTAGTGAATTGTTGTTTATTCCCTTCTATCTCCTAGAGTGTGAGCCCATAGAAGCGATAGCGAAGTTCGACTACATGGGCAGGACTGCACGAGAGCTGTCCTTTAAGAAAGGAGCTTCTCTCTTACTCTATCAGCGGGCCTCAGATGACTGGTGGGAGGGACGCCACAATGGAATTGACGGCCTTATTCCTCATCAGTATATCGTCGTTCAAGACACGTATGTTATGCTTTAAGCCCAGCTCTGAGATGGGATTGCTTAAAAAAAAAAACAACCCAAACCCCTCAGGTGTGGAATGGAGTGTTTGTGTCAGGGTGGGGAGGAGATCGTGCTTTGAGCTTCCTTGCAAGAAGGGCGTCCTCTTGAAGCAAGCAGAGCTCTGCAGAGGCAGCGGGGTGTCCTCTGTGGGTCTGGAGGCATGATGTAAAGATAGGTCTGGTGCTGCCAGCCTGCCAGACACATAGCAGGGGTGTCTCATGGGAATCAGGCCACTCCCATTCGAAAGATACGTAATGATCCTTAAAAAAACAACAACAAAAGATGCTAGCATGGTGCTGTTACCCTGTGCCTGTGCTTGCATACCCAGTCCTGTGCTTGAAATTCAATGCTGTTGGTCCTGCTTTGGTTGTGATTTCCTTCCCTCCTCCTTCCTAGTGAGGATGGTGTCTCTGAAAGATCCAGCCCGAAGTCTGAAATAGAAATAAACTCTGAGCCACCGGAAGAAAAAGTGACAGCTCGAGCTGGTGCCAGCTGCCCCAGTGGGGGTCACGTCGCAGATATTTACCTTGCAAACATCAACAAGTAAGAACAGCCTTGCGTTATTTCTCTTAACTGTAAAGGTCTTGGTGATGAGTCCAGTACAATATTCCCCTCCCTGAGAACGGCTAACTGAGGAGCGCTGCCACTATGACTGGCTGCTTCCCCCTCTTCTCGCTCGCTCACACTTGCTGTCCCCTCCCTCTGTCACCTGTGTGGCCAATGCTCATTTAAAATCCTACTGGCTTGTCTTCTCTATCCCCAAGGCACCATCTGTTCCCCTTTACCGAAATATGTCCTGGTTTCTAAGCTGAGCACCCAGCGAAAGGGAGGGAGATGGCCGGGCGAGTTCCCCTAGTCCTGTGTTCCTTGTTCCTTGTTCCCTCCTGTGATCTGTGCTGTCTTGTTTACGTTGAACGTGGTTTGTTTTACGGGGTGGGGGACAGTTCCTTCAGAAGCTAGAGTCACACCTTGTGCTAAACAACTCACCTCAGGTCCCACCATCTGGCGTTGCCCGTAACATTCTTCCGCTTCCCCAGCGCTTCCCACCTCAGGTTACTAACCATATGCTTGCAGCACACACCACCATTGCTCTAACTCTACCTCCTCAACCAGCAATTGTTACTTTAGCCAGCACTCAGTATGATAAAAAACCTGGGAAATTAAGCTTAGGAGAAGATTAAACCTCCTGATCTGTTGGTTAATTAGTCTAGAGCAGACGGACCCCCCTATACTTCTGATCTGTTAAATATCCCTGGGTGTCTCTGTTGGGTGGTGAAGGATTAATATGATAACTACAGTTCTATGGGAGTGGATATTTTTAACCTTCAGTTAGTTGAAACAGGGTGTAGCTTATAAAGGCATTAACAGAAATGCATCCTCAGTAGAGGTTTGGACCTGCTAGTGTCCTACATGGAGCCTGGCCCTTAGCTCATGGGACTGGGCAGAGCTCCTCTGATAGCAGTGATGCTATGTTGTGTCCATCTGCATCAGCTTGGGATCCAGGCCTTCTTTTCTGCTATTTCTTGTCTGAGCCATTGTGCCAGTTACAGAAAGACTTGTATAATGAACAAGAGCTTCACTTTCTGTTGGTTTAGGTGGGCTTGTATGTAGTGTTTGAAAAAAGCCAGGGTAATGTCCACTCCACTTTTATTTCTTTTTCCCTTTCGTAGGGAAGCTGATATTTAGCAATAGTAGCATAAGACTCATTTTGTTGTTTTTTCTTTAGGAATGAATCTTCTGACCTATGTGTGAACAGACTTGGGCAAAATTAAATCAGATGGTTTCGCAATGACAGTTGTGCCACCCACTGAATTATTATTTGGATGCCAAAATCCTACTGGAGTTAACACTTTCTTGCAGTTATTCATGGGGCTGGTGCTATATATATAAATGGATCCTTCCCTGTATAATGGATGCCAAGCTTCAGACCTATGGCATAAAGTATTCTGCTGCATTGGCCTTCACATGATTTCAATGGAGTCGTGCTGTCAGACCACATGGTGCTGGGGTAGAAACTAAATTGTTTGGCCCAGCTCAGCCATTTGACATCATCTTTTGGTGTATCTGTAGCCCTACACAGATAAAGCCTCATGAAAGCAATGAAAAAGAAACTTCTGTTACCCACCAGCAAGTACTGGAAATGATCATTAACCCCAAACTTGGGGTTCTTTGCTTGCCAATCTCTGAAAAAATAACAACTTGATGCCTTGGGCCAGGAGCTTAGTAGACTTATACTGTGTCCTCCAGTCAAAAATTGTAGCTCTGCTCTTCTAATGTAATAAAAACACATCATCAAAACCTGTTGATGGCACAGAGGGTTGTTTTTTTTTTTTTTTGGTTCAAATATAAATTCTTTTCTTCATGACCAACTTAATTACGTTCCATCCCAGTCCTCTGTGTTGGCTGTGAATGTGCACAGCTGCCAGAAACTCCTCAGAAGTGTTAAACTGGAATGACTTCTCATTTCACTGTCTCAGCAATGATGCCTAAAATCCTGGGTGCATTTGTAATCTGGGTCTCGTTATGTCTCTTCCCCTTGTCCTCTGTGTTTGGTTGGGGGGATGTCCGTTACGTGTACCTGCTTGCATTGACTTGTTTTGCTTTTGTGACTGAAGGCAAAGAAAGAAACCAGAGTCAGGCAGCATCAGAAGAGCCTTCCGTCAAAGTGACAGCCACGGACTAGGTAGTTCAATGGCAGAACCAGCCTCCCCAGGAGCCATAGCCAGTTCCAGACCCTCATCTCAGCCCATTCTGAGCCAAAGTCTTCCCAAGGAGGTTCCAGATAAATGCTCCATCAGTGGCCACGGCAGCCTCAATTCTATCAGCCGACACTCGTCCCTGAAGAACAGGATAGACAGCCCCCAGATCCGGAAAACTGTGACAGCAGGGAGGTCCAAGAGCTTCAACAACCACCGGCCCATGGACCCTGAGGTTATTGCACAGGTAAATGGGAGGGGTTTTGCCTTAAGGGGCTGGTTTGGAAACTTAAAGGGTGTTGTGGACAATGACACGTTTTAATGTGGGCTGATTTAATCTGTGTCCCTTCCCTTCCCTCAGCACGGTGTTAGCTTACTGCTCAGCTTGAGTCTAGGCTTTCAGCCTGGCTTTGTCTAGGTCACTGAGGCTGCTTTCATGAGAGAAGATAAACAGTCCAGTCCTTCCTCCCGAAAAGCTTGGCCCTCCTCATTATTCAGAATTTAGTTTCACTAATAAAAACGTCCTTTTTAGAAGGCTACACAGATTCCAGAGCTCTGTCAGCATAAAATGAAATAATCATGCCTTCAGGACACGAGAAAAGCAAAGTATTTGGTGTCAACGTAAGGTTCTGCTGTCAGCTGGGCAGACTTGCCTGTGGTTAGGCATTGGAAGCACATGGAGCAGCGCAGTCAAAATAAAAGCAGACTGCTGACTTGTGCAGAGCTCACAGTGGCATCTTTATGTGCTGGCAGGGTTTGGTGTGCACTCACGGAACCAGCTTTGAACAGAACACCCCTAGTTTTCCTTAGCTGGTTATTTAGACAAGTGCCTGAGCTGAGAGCAGGCTCCTGGCACACAGAGCAGGGTTTAACCCTGCAAAGAGCTCTGCTGCTTTTGGGACTGGCTCCACACGCTGACCGGATGAGGAAACATCTTCCCAAAGTCCTCTGGGCAGCTTGCAGGGAAAGGTGGTGTCTCCTGTTTTTCTTCATCGTTGCAAATGTTGCCACGGTGTGTTACAGGTTCTCTGTGCCTGTCCTCCACGTCACGGTCTCTGCAGAGATCTGTCCCACATCCCTGAAGCTGCCTGGGCAGGGACACATGGCTCTTCACAACACCCACCCTGCCTTCTCATCCCTGGATCTGTGGTTTCTCAGGTGAAACAGGAAACAATTGAATGTCAGGCTCAGATGTGAGGCAGTGACAGCTCCTAGTGCAGGAAACATTGCTGCTCTTCCCTTTCTCCCCCTCTGAGCTGCTAGATGTGCCTGCACACGTATGTTGCCTGTACCAACTGTGTTCAGCCTGCAATGGATGGATCTACCTAAAGCCAAGGAATGCTTGGCTCTCGGATTACAAAGCCAGCCCTCAGAGACCTGACTTCTCTGCCTGGTTCAGGAGTCTGTAGGTTTCTAAAGGCTGGGGGGAAGATACATGGAAAAAAAAACCCCACAACCCAAACCCATTTGTGTTGATAAACCAGCACTAATAATCAGACACATACTCTGGTGGCGAGTTGTATTTTGCTGTTAGGAGTATCTTTAGCACATTTATCCCAGTGGAATCCCAGTACATGGTTCTTGTCTCCATATTTCACCGTCCTTCCAAGACTTGGGTTGACATAAATCGCTCACTTTGTTTTTCCAATTAAGCTCTAACTGAAGTTGTTCTGTCTCCTCTTCCTGCCAGAACCCTAACTCCGTTGTTTGCACTGGAGAAGAGGCTGGGGAGAAAAAGAAAAGAGGGGAGAGAAAGAAAGAAAAGAAAGGGAAAAAAGCTGTGTTTTAGATAGTGTTTCATTGCCCTGTAGTATCTGCTCAAACACCGCCTCGGAATCACCGTGCGTTTTCCATCTTCTCCCTGACTTCCCAAGCACAATCTGCCTGGCCTGAGACACTCGGAGGTGTCAGATTTCTGTCTCTGGCTTCTCCCACCGTTCCTTGACTGATTTACCTTCCCCACCCCCCAAAAAACCTCTGAAGAAGCTCAATTGAAGGAGCCAAGCGTGACTCACAGGAAGGCTGAGCTCTCCTGTGCTCAGGCTGCAGCACCCTGAGCCCTGCTGCCAGCAAGAGAAGCCGCCTCTTAATCCCCAAGTTCTCTTTTATGTTTATTTGTTAATAACTGGTATTTTATATGAGGAAGGAGAAGTGCCAGCTCAAACTTCTCTCTGTGTTTCTGCTGTCCTCAGTGTTTTCTAAAGCACAAAGGTTTTGAGTCTCATGTGAGACCCCTTGGGGAAGGGAAGGCAATGCAGGCAGCAGGAAAACTGGTGATGCAGTGGGAGCACACCAGGATTTTGGCATCCACTCTGTGGCCCATCAGCCAGTGTCAAAATCACTGGTCCTCTCCTTGAGAATTAACCTTCCCAAATGTCACATGCCACATAAAGTAGGAGAGTGGGTTGTAAGACTGGGAAGCACTTGCTTCTCTGGTCGTTGCTGCGTTTTTGGGATCGTGCTCCTCTCTGAAGTCCAGGCAGCGTCAGGACCAGTCAGGGACCAGACTAGTGTGGAGGAAGTGCTGGCAATTATTTTGCTCCCTGTTGATGGAAAATATTACCAGTTGCTGGCATGCTGTGTGGTCTGGCATGGGGTTCGCTTTGACACCCAAAGGTCCTCCACCCGCCGGTTGATGTGAGTGTTGGTGTTTACAGGCTGAAAACGAACACAGAGTGCTCAGAGTGACTTCCACCTCTGTGTTTATGTGTCTGCCTCTGTTACCCACCCAGCTTCTCTCTTTGTGCTTGCAGGACATTGAAGCTACTATGAACTCTGCCCTGAATGAGCTGCGGGAGCTGGAAAGGCAAAGCAGCGTAAAGCACACACCAGATGTTGTCCTCGACACCCTGGAGCCTTTGAAGACGTCTCCAGTGGTGGCCCCCACCTCTGAACCTTCTAGCCCCCTGCACACTCAGATCCTCAAGGACACTGAGCCACCTTTCCAGCGCAGCGCCAGCACAGCCGGCGACATTCCCTGCACCTTCAGGCCAGTCAAGTCGGTGAAAATGGCCACCCAGGTGAAGCCTCCAGCAACCCGGCCAAAGCCTACAGTTTTCCCCAAAACAAACGCCACGAGCCCTGGCGTTGCCTCCTCTGCATCTCAGCAGCCTACTGACAAGTCCTGTACTGTCTGATAAACTCGGTGCTGCTCTGTGGATATAACTGTTTTGTTTCAGATGAAGAGACTCCTTTAAAGACATAAAAATTCCTATTTAACTAAATTTTAAAAAAATTTTTGGTGAACTTCTGCTGAAGGTTAGTTGTGAACTGCTCCTCACTGCCAGGAGCACTTCCTGGGAGTAAACTTCAGTGGCAACGACCTCGTCCCATGTACCCGCATCAGTGATGTTCTCCAGGTGACACAGCTCGCTTAGGGAATCCAGTATCGGGTCACTGTGAAGCTGAGGAGGAAAACACCCACAAAGTGATGAGCTGGATCTTGGTTTCTAGTCGATGCCTTGTCCAGGTGTTCGGCCGCTGGAAGGAGTCTTTAGTGGCATCCCGTTTGGAATACTGGTGGTAGTGACTTGTATATTCCGTGTTTTCATTTATCACAGGGAAAGAATAGGATAGATTTTAGTCTATTGCATGTTTTGGTGCCACTGGTTACGTGGAGCTTGGACATGCCTGTTTCTTGTGCATTATTATTACTATTAACGTCGCCCGCTGGTGCCACGGTGGTGAAGGGTCTGTCTCAACTTCCATCGCATCCCCTGGTTCTGTTTGCTTCTCTTCCCCCTCCCCTCCAAGGCCAGAGCTTTTGGCCATCCAACCTCATCCTTTAGTCAACACTTGTCATGAAAAATAGTTTCCTCTGGAACGCTCTTAGATTTTTGTGGAGTTAATGAATCCGTGATATGTGTCTGTGCAAATAGAAACAAAACGTGTTCCTGAGGTTTAGGAGCATAAGAAAGAGCCTGGTTGTTGCTTATGGACAATCTAGCTGGTTCCCCTCCCCCTTTGCTCTCCTGTATTTAAGAACAGCTTCCTTGTTTTTCGGTGTAGTTTTCAGCCTGTAGGCTGGTGTGGTGTGTGTGGTCTCAGGAGACCGAATGTAAAAATAAGTTAACTTCTGCAAACGAAGCGTGCTCTGGTGGGAGCTCATTGACCAACGCACACATTCCTGTCTCCATCGTACGCCAGGATGGATCCTTACCAAAACCCCAGTTCCAAGCACTGTAAAAACTTCTTCACTGGGAAGTTCTCAAGCTTTGTATCTTCTCCCTCTTCCTGGTCGCTAAACGCTTCGGGCGGTGGCTGTGACCGCTGTGAGCTGCTTTAGGGATCTCTGCTCTTATAGAGCGGTGTAGGAAACACTGCTGGGGACAGGGAGGTGACAGCATGCAGCTTCTGGAGTGGCTTCCCTGCGTGTTCCTTGGTAGCTTGGCATGGCCTCCCTAGGACTCTGCAGACACATGAATGAATTCTTAGTATTCCTATTTATACGGTAGGCAGCAAATGCTTCAGCTGCTAGCAGGCTGCATGAACTCTTTTGTACTCTGCTGAGAATTCTCTACGATGCCAAGGTTTATTTTAATTATATAAAGCCCAAAACAAGACAAAAAAGGCACGTGCCACTTGCAAGGGGAAAAGAAGATCTCGCAGCCCCACAAGAGAGGAGACTCTGGCTGACCCTCTGTTCACCTTGTTCCCAAACTTTGCTGGGATTTATTAAAAAAAACCAACCCAAACCACGAGCTGTTTTCATCAAATTCAGGCAAGGACAAGATAAGAAAAGGGATTTTCCTCTCCTGTTTAGCTGAGTTTCTTTTAAATTTGGGGGGTTCTCACACGTGTGAACTGCACCATCGTTTTAATCGGCGCTTAGTGATTAAAACAGAAGAATCAAAGCTCAGTGTTTCTAAGGACAATGTACTTTCCTGATGCATTTAGGATGTTACTCAGATACTGAACAGGGCTGTGCTGCCTCCCTGTCCATCCCCACACGCACACCGTGTCTCTGCAGATGTAATCAATCTGGATTAACAGTGGCTCTTTAAAAGCCCCAGCTCTCCCCGTGCTCTGAACTAAGAGCATGTGAGAAGTGGGGAACGCAGCGTGATGTCAGTGAGGATGCTCCTGATACTGGCTTCTCCTTAGCTGATCTGTAGCAGCAGCTCCCTTGGGAAGCACCATGGTGTGTATGACTGTCGCTGGACCTTACCCTGCCCCTCTCCTGGGGGGGAAGATCCCCAGCAGTGCGACCAGCGACCTTTGCTCTCAGGTTCTGATGGACTCTCCTACCACCAAGGAATCACTTGTTCTTTTGGGGGAAAAAAAACACCCCACAAACAACCCAACAAAACCAGAATTAAACTTGTAATTTTTTGCTCAGGCAGAACTTTCTGGCATTTACTTTCCATAGGGAGTTTCTGGGTTTGGTTTCTTTTTGGTCACAGACGACCACAGTTAATCTGTGTCAGGAGCAGGATCTCTGTACATTTACTTCAACTCGTTTGTAATGCCTTATTTTCTTTATATTTTTATGCCTAGCATTCATGTTTCTAAGAATTCAGTGTCCAGCCACGCACAGCCCATCTGGAGGAGATGTTCTTTTCTCTCTTTGAGGTCTGAAGTATCAATAGAAATTAGATGTAAGACAAAAAAAGACTTCAGGTTACTGTAACAGCAACTGTCTGTATAGGAATTACTGTGCTTCTCTCTAGCATCCACAGCTCTGGGACAATCCTACTGTCAAGGGGAATCCGCTTTGCAGGATAACCTGTGCATTGAACAACTCAACTGGAATTTTTGGTGTGCACTGTGATTGACACTTCCACTTACAGCAAGCAATACGCCAGGCTGAAGGTCATCCTTCCTCTTCCACGTGCTCTGGGTCTGGCCAGCCAGGAGATGCTTCACACAAGGCTGTGGGAGAAGAAAAAGGTTTTAAAAATAAAAGGAGAAGAAGAAAATAAAAAGAAGGGCAGTTTTAGCTTGGCTGCTTCACTCTTGTGAGCACATGAGGCTGGGAGAACCTTTGTTTGCCATGGGTGCTTTGGGAGCGGGCGTTGCAGGAGGGGTGGGAAGGAGGAACTGGAAATGTCGGCGCTGCTCCCAGCAAAACCAGTGGGTGTCTTGGAGGAGGGACTGACGCAGAGTGGACAAGCACAACGCAGTGGTTGGCTTGGGGGAGGTACCGGCGTTACTTCATATCTTCATATTCAGAAGAAATATCAGCTCTTCCATGGAAATTCATGACTTTTATGTAATGTTTGTGTCAGATATAAAGACAAGAAGGTGTTTGATAACTGGAATAACGTCTGTCTGTTTGATAGTGCTTTGTACGAACAAAGGGTCCTTGTTCATCAGGTGTTGGATTGAAATAATCCAAAGCAAAACTTTTTAAAATAAAACACGATTTTAGGTGATTAATCGTGACAGTTTCCGAAGCTCCAACCTCTTATGTTTTATTTCCCAAGCTGGGAATTGAGCAGTGTGCTTTGAACGAGTGCTGAAGTTCTGCCTCTCTAAGGTAATCCAAAGGCTCCTGGTTTATCTCTTGGTACCATCCGTTCTTCGTGTCAAAGCAGCGGGACGTGACCAAACTCTCTGACTTCATCTGTACTGGATGTTTTGTTGCAATGGAAGTCATTAAATAATGAAGAGTGCACTGTGACAGCAGAGAAAAAAAAACACACAGAAAATCGTCGTATATGTATGTATTTTGATACCTGTTGGAAAAGAGTCTTTGGGTTTCCTGTGATGAATACCTCATGTGTTGGGTTTGGGGAGTTTTCGTTGAGTTTTTGTTGAGTTTTGTTTCGTTTTCTTTAAGGCAAGATTGTTCTTGCACAAAAGTAGGTTAAGATAACCAAGTTCTCGTAAATTTATTTGCTGAATCAAAATGCTTTGGAGCTTGGCAAGAAATTCCATCTGCTACAGATCCTGCCCCCCCACCCCCCACCTTGGGCTTGGTACATGGTGAGTGGTCGCTCAGCCCTTTGCTGTGGAAGAGCTCCAGCAATATTCAGAGGAAAGAGGTTGTTGCAGATGGAGTTTGCTGCCTTATTTCTCTTCTGTGTGTCAAAGCCTCACATTCAGTTGAACGTTGATTAGGTTTGGGGGTTCGTTAAGCCTCTGAGAGATGTTCTTCCATAGAAATTCCATGTCTCTAGGTAGCACTTGGGATCCTTTAGGTGCGTGTACCTGATAGACTGGAAGGCTCGGTTGCCTGATGAGGTATGTGATGAGGGGAGGCTTGAAGGAGATAATGCTCTGGGCAGGGCACGGTTTGATGGGAAGGCAAAGGTAACGATGGAGAAACACCCAGTGAGATGATCTGGTGGCTCTGGCCAGGGCTCAGAGCCCCTCCACATCCCAGCATCCCAGCCCCGGGGGCTGCCTGTGCTTGGCCACCTCAAGCCTGACTAGAGAGATGTGCTACAAAGTGCAAACGTGTTTGCTCACTGGCCTGTGGCCCCCAAGCTAAAAAGACCCCAAAAAAATCCAAAACTGAAAGGAAAGCAGCAGCGTTTGGCCATTCCCATCGCTTAATGAGCCCGTCCAGAACAGAGAAGGAGTTTAACAAGTTGGGGATTTACGTTTTTGGGGTTGTTTTTTTCATTTTCACAAAATTAATGAGCCTTGGCCAACGTCCCACGAATGAGGTTGTGGACATCAGTCTGTTCCTTGAGCAGGCTGGCAGCACCTGAGGCCTTTGCAGAGGGGAGCGATGTTCTCACGTGGGTGAGGACGTTCCTTGCAGGATGCTCCCAGCCTGTGGGTCTGGGAAAAGGCTGAGTGCTTCCTGGCGCCCTGGGCTGAACTTTGGGGTTTGAGCTCACATATCCCTTTCCAAGGTAATCCTCTCTCCAGATCAGCTTTCTGCTTGTGTCTCTGTGTGTGTGTGACAGCCTGGTACTTGAAAAAAGAATATATATGTTAAAAAAAAAAAAAACTTGACCCACTGCCTTGTGCCTGCCCAGGCTCCAAGGGGGCTGGGATGCTCTGATGGCTGCATCACGCACAAGCGGTGGCAACAGGGATGGTTGGCATTGCCCACCTCTGCCTCCCCTGTCTGCCCCGCCAGAAGGCAGATGAATTCTTTTCCAGGCTCAGCTCTAGGAATCTGTTTTGGTGGCATCTAAAGATGCTAAAACAGCCATTGGAGGCCTGGGAAATGTCAGATTTGGGGTTGGTTTTATTTTTTTCCTGTTCTATTTTGTGCTTCCTATAACGTAGTTGGAGCCAGGAGAGCGGCAGCCAGAAAGGTGAGGGCAGAGAGGGAGGGCAGCTCCCCACTGTACTAATACTTGATCTCCCGAGCTTCATACAGGGTAAGCAGCGTGCGGGGGGGGGGCAGCCCAGAGGGACCCTCCTTTGCGGGCGCTGCAGCGACCTTCCTGCCCAAGGGCTCCACCAGTCCTGCTCTGCAGGCAGAGTGCTGGGCTTTGAGTAACCGAGGTCCCGTGGGGTGGGACTCCGGAGCGTGCCAAGCTGCTGGAGCAAGACTCCTGAGCCACGGGTTCTTCTACAGACCAGCTCAATGTAGCCAAAAAAAAAAACCCATGGGGGCAATTGCTGAAACCATCTCTTGACACATTTTTAAAGGGTCTGCGGTGGTGTCGTGGGTCTGCTGCGATGTCATGAGCCTGCGGTGATGACGTCATGGGTCTGCTGTGATGTCATGGGTCTGCTGCGATGTAGGAAAGTTCGGTCACCAAGTCTGGAACTCTGTTCTCTCTGTCGGTCTGACCCCTCAGTCCCACAGCAGCGGGCTCGGGTGGCACGCTGGGGGTTGGGTTTTTAATTGACAGCAGGTGTTTAATGGTGGGATGGAATGTTCTTGCTAAAACAGTTTCCATTGTTCCATGTCTTCTACACCAATATATATACGGTGTATATATCAAACTGTGTAAAGTTGTACTTTGTATATATAACTCTGTACAATATGGAGGTACAGCCTTCCCCTCCCCCCCTTTTGGTACAGTATTGTACAGTACTAGGAGTACGTGTGTTGGAAATGATGTTAAATCCGTACTGGGGCAACGAAATGTATCCATTGTCATTAGCAATAGTTTTTGGAGAAATAAATGTTTTGGGTATGGTGGAAATACTGACCTACAGCCGCCAGCACGTTGATGTACAGCGCGAGTGTGTCCGCGGTGAGCGCCTGTGGTTGGTGGGGATGTGAGGGAGGCTGAGCATCACCCGTGGGTTCCTTCCTCAGCAGGTGACACCAGATTCCAGGGGACCCTTGGGAATTTCCTTTCCATAGCGACTGGCCCTGGTAAGTAGGTGAGGGAGAACTGTGGGTTGCAGGAATACACAGCGGCGTTCCTGGGCACTGGGATGCTGGATGGGTGTGGGGATGGAGCATCACCCGTAGCACGGTGCTGAGAGGGGGGGTCTGAAGCCCCATGTTGCCCCAGCTTTCAGGCTCCTACCCGTAACCGCAGGGTTTGGTAGAGCTGAAACTTCCCCTGCCACGACCTGATTTTTAAAAAGCTTAATCTTCCCTCATTTTCCTGGAGAGGATAGGCTTCCAACTGCCTGGGGAAGAGGATTTAGGATTGAGATTACGGGTTGGATTGTCATTTTATTACAGGCTTTCCCTACCTCAGATTTTCAGTACGCCTTTTTCAGAGCAAACGCTGTGGGGGTTTTGTCCCTTGGATTTCCCTTCGTCCCTCTGGACTCTCTCTAAACAAGGAGAATCTAAACAGGTTTTGGGGAATGAATTCTTCACGGCGAGGTGTGATGTGTAATGTGCCACGCTGGGGACAGCCAGACCCCCCTGTCCCTGGGGTGAGCTCCTGGGTGGGGGACACAGAGCATCCCTGCGCTCCCTGGGAACCTTGCTCCCCAGGAACTAGGGTGAGAAGGGGGCTTGGGTCACCACTCCCCCCCATGCTGGTGATGTCCCAGCTGCTGTTGGGGTTCAGGGGCTGGGAAGCCGGGATGCTTTCAGTAGCAGCCTTAAAGCAGGCTGGGCACCCACAGCAGGCACAGCAGCACCTGCCCTGTGCTATCTGCTCTCCCCTCTCTGATCTCTGCCACAGAAGCTTGTTTTGCTGAAAAATCCCTCCAGTTTTCTGCTTTGCAGCTGGGTGGGACAGACCTGTTCCTCTCCCACGCAAAGGCAGAGATGTCTTCGATTCGGAGACAGCAGTTTTGGGGGTTTTATTGTCTTGCCTTTGTGGACCTGCCTTTGCCACCCCGGTGCCCGTGTCCCAGCTTCAGCCACGCAGGGTCCTGCCTGGTACCCGCGTCAATCCTAAACCACAGCGCGCACCCCCAGCCGAGCATCCTTCGGGGATGGTGCTGGCGTGACCCCAGAGCTGCCGGCCGGGGCTCTGCCAAAGAGGCCGGGTGAGCTGGAGGAGCCCCCCCTCCCGCCCGAGTCAGAGCAGAGCGCTTTATTTTTTTAGGCTCTGCTGCCACCCGCTGGAGTCCCGATTTGTCTCACAAACCTGGATTCCAGCCCCCGGGTTTGCTCTCCCCGCCTGCGCCGGACACTCGCATCGCGTGGGGTTCATCCGTCCCCCCGCGGGCCCATCCCGGTCCTGGGGGTCTCGCAGCGTGTTTGGTGCTGAGTGGGGGTCGCTGGTTCCTGACAGCTGTCGCGACCTGAGCAGGGCAGATGGGACCTGGGCACTGGCTCCAAGAGTCAGATCTGCTGTTGGGATGACACAGGGAAAGGAAACGAGCTCTGGAGTGGATAGCAAAGGGCTGGGGGGGTCTGGATGGAGCTGGGCTCCTTTACAATGTGCAGGTTCCTGGGGTTGGACTGGGATCTCCCACTGAGGCTGGACCTCACTGCAAGGGGGCAGTTCAGCTGCTGGGGATAACTGGGATGTGCTGGAGGCCCTGGGCTCCGGGATCTAGTACCATCCTGGTGTCGAGGAACATTGGTTTCCCTTCAGGGATGCCTGTGAAAAGACTTGCAGCACAACCTGAAAATACGGGGTGCTATAAAACATGCTAATGATTTCCTTCCTGTCTGACTTTACCCCTCCCCAGCCCAAGTCTCCTCACCCAACAGTGAAAGCTGAAGGTGCACAGGTCAGAACCAAACGTGTCAGGTCAGAAATCCCAGAAAATCCTTCAAGTGGGTTTTTGGCTTTTAAAATCCTTTGTTTCGATTTTGTTTCACACCATAGAGCTCACTCACTCCAGGGGCCCCTTTCCCACCACCCTGGGCTGGCTCCTGGGGCTCCTGTGCAGGAGCCAGGTTTGCAGAGCCTGGTGGGTGCAAGGGTTGTGTGTGCTGTGGGTTGCACCATCCCACCCACAGAGAATCCTTCCCTTGGGGCAGCTCTAGAAGGAACTCAACTGGAATTTCCCTCCGGAGGTTTTACTTTGCCTGTTCCTTGCGTTAACCGCTCTTACCTGCAACTTCAGCAGTGGCCTGAGAGGAGAAATGGGCTGTATTTTATGGGGGAAAAGGTCCCTGAGCATCCCCAGCTCAAAGCAGCGATGGTTTTGGGCTGGTGAGTGAAGGACACCGCAGAGCGGTGCCAGTACCCAGTGCCCACTCAGCCTGTGCCCACATCCCAGCACCGTGGGGGTACATCGGTGGCCCCGTTCGTGGGGAACCAGTGCAGGCAGCAGGACTCAAGGTACCAGATGCATCGAAAACAAGGCTGGAAATGACTTCAAGAAGCCACCCTGTCCCTTTCTCTTCCTGTTAGCTGAGCTGCAGCAGAATTGCTTGAATCAAAGCGACTGAAAGTCTCGCTTGGGTTAGATGTGCGTCACTGCGCTGCCGCAGCTGCCGCCTGAACCCTGCTGCCCGAGGTGCCCCTTTGATAAGCTGAGGGCAAGGGCCATCCCGTGCCCCGCGGTTGTTGGGCTCAGCAGCTCTCTGGCAGGTTTCTCAAGCAGACTCACTCATGGCAGAGAAATGAAGCTCAGCAATGATTAGGAAGCTGGTTAGGGATGGAGCTGTGTGTAGCCTGGTGAAGCTGGAGTGATTTTTGGATGCGCCACGTGCTGATGCACTTGCATTCCCTTGCGGGCTCCACTTTGTAAGGACAGGTCCTTCCACCATGGGTCCACAACAGGCCCAAGTAATTCCTGCCAGTGAGACCCCAGCTGCTGGTGCTGAGGCTGGGCAAGAGGTGGGTGCCTCTGAGCCAGAAAGCGAGCAGAAAGCGCAAGCAGCCCTGCTCTGCCCTGCACCCCAACCAGCCCCTGCTCTGCATCCCATCTGCCAGCCGCAGGCCCCTGCTGTGAACCCCTGCCTGCTCTTGCTGCTGCCTGTCCCTGGCAGGGCAGGGTGCTGAGGATTTGGGGCTGAACCCCCTCTGTGGACATCCCATAGAGGCATTGACACGGGTCTGGGGTTCAGTTCTGCGTGGGACCCTGCTGTGAGCATCGTGGGGTGCTGCCCACTGATAGTGTGGAATAGAGAGCACCCGTGTTCACAAAGGGAGCAGCGATGCTCAGCCCCAACACGGCCACCTTGCCTGGAGCTGGGAGGATGCCCTGAAATCTGCCCTCTGCCCATCTCTGGAACCCTCTGGAAGGATTTACAAGTGCTGGAGCCAGGCTGGACCCACTGCTTCAGACTCATGGGGCTGGGTTTGCGGCTGGGGGAAGGATCAGGGTGTTTACACCTGCTTCCTCTGACTTCGCCTCCCATCCCCAGTGCTCAGAGTCCATCCCGGCTGCTGAGCCAGCGGAGCGGCTCGGGAGCCCAGCACGCCCAGGGACAGCTGCAACTCTGGGAATTTTTTTTCTCAAGCAGGAAGCTGAAGCATTTCCTCCTCCAGCCGCAGCTGATGCTTGCAGAGCGGGTTTTGCAATCCCATAGGTTTCTGTTCTCGGGGTGGGGAGGTGCCTTTCGCCACCTTGCAGCTCCGCGGCTGTTTGCTTGGCTGGCTTCTGGGGTTGGGTTGGTTTTTTTTCCTCTGCATCTGTCAGTGTTTCTCTGCCAACCCCGGCGGGTCCCAGCGACAGGGTGGATTTTTTTGGCAGCACCAACAGCTCCGTCCATGCGCAGCCCTTCAAGTCCTGCTGCCCGCTCGGCGCTGGCGAGGTAGGAGGCTGGTGGCTGCCCGCCAAGGGCTGTGTCCCACAGACAGCTTTTTGCCCTCAGCATCGCCAGGGGAGGACAGATAAACACCCCAGGGTTTGGTGACGGGGCTGGCAGAGGCCAGCGGTCCCCGGGGTGACCTGTGTCCTTCCCCCTTCCCCTCCCTGCAGCGGCACTGCTGGAGATGCAGAGTACCCCCAACTACCTCTGGAGCACCGAGGACCTCCTGGGCCAGGGCGCTACGGCCTGTGTCTACAAAGCTCGCAACAAGGTGAGCAGGGCAGCGAGGGGGCGGGGGAAGCCATCCCAAAGTCACCAGGACCCCCTGTGTCCCCCCCATCCCTCCCACCCTGTGGGGCAGGGATGCCCGAGCTCCCCTCTGCTCGTCCTCCCCAGAGCTCCCTGCGAGTCCAGAGGCCACCGGCAGCACCGGGGAGGGATTTAGGGTTTATTTTCATTTTTCATTTGGCTCCTTCCCTCCCACGACCCTCCCAGGGGCACCAGCTCGGGCTCTGCAGGTCGAGGGCAGCTTTCGGGGTGCCGGTGGCCGGGTCCTGCTTGCTGGCTGCCGGCGCTCCCGTGCCTCGCGGCGGGAGGAAGCTGGTTTTTGGGGGAATGCCCAGAGGTTTTGAAAACCCCGTCCGGGACGATTTGCATATTGCATGCAAACACTTGCCGGGGGTTGAAACAGCCTCTGCGCCTCGCCAGCCTTTGAAGTTTATGGAGCTGTCCCTGCGCGGCGCAGGGCTGGGGGGGCGGCTCCGGGGATGGGTTGAGGAGAGCCCTGTCTCGCAGAGAGCGGGGACCTGCCTGTCCCAAACTCGTTATGAAGCTGAATGTGCACCGTGTAGCATGCAGGCTGTGGGGGCAGGAAGTGCAGGGAGGTGAATGACGGCAGTTTGCTTCTGCAGCCGAGGAAACAAAGGTTATGGGATGCCTGCTCGGAACACACGATGTGCTGTCAGTGCTGTTTGCACCCCGAGAGGGGTGCAGGAGCGGTGATGGAGCCGTTTGGGATGTGGATGCTGTTGTCTCCCATTTCCTTCGTCTCATTTTCCTCTTTTCCCAGAAATCGGGGGAGCTGGTTGCTGTGAAGGTCTTTAACAATGCCAGCTACCTCCGGCCCCAGGAAGTCCAAGTGAGAGAGTTCGAGATGCTGAGGAGGCTGAACCATAAAAACATTGTGAAATTATTCGCCGTGGAGGAGACGGTAAGTGGGACCTCCACTGGAGTGACCAGCTGTGCTGATGGGATCAGTAACCTGGGGAAACTGAGCTCTCAGGGGGGAAGAATTGGTGGTCTGCCTTCTCCTCCCACCTCTCCACAGCTCCACCAAGCCTCAGCCCAGCTCCCCGGCACTGGTGGCACTGGAGCATGGACATGACCTGCTCTTGTTCCCTGGCTTGGCACATGGCACAAGAGGGACGGTCCCTGAAGCTGGTTTCTCTGGGCAGGAAAATCCCAGGGACCCACCAACCGGGACCTGTGTGGATGCGGGGCGAGGGGGGGGTAGAGCAGGGACCAGCTGGGACACAGCTGGGGGGGACCAGCCCAGCCCTCACGGCTGCTCCCCGTCACAGGGCAGCAGCAAGCAGAAGGTGCTGGTGATGGAGTACTGCTCGAGTGGCAGCCTGCTGAACGTGCTGGAAGACCCAGCGAATGCCTTCGGCTTGGCTGAGTCCGAGTTCCTCATCGTGCTGCAATGTGTGGGTGAGTGTGGGGGTCCCTGCGCCCCCCCAGGATGGGCAGCTGCCTGCTGCCATGAGAAGCTCTGGGGTAGGGGCTCTGGGTGCTGGTGGGACCCAGCAGGTTTGTGAGCCCGACAGTCTCTCCGTGCAGACCTGGGAACTGGCTGTACCACACGATGTGGGGGGCACCGGGACAATGTCCTGATGTGAGCTCGCATCCTCTCCACCCCCCCAGTCACTTTGGTCCCCACTTCAGTTCAACCAGCCCTGGGCCATGTCCCTCTTCCAGCCCTGCTCACCTTCCTGGTTTAAACAAAACCTGTTGGAGTGATGTGCTCCAGCCCAGCACTGGAGCCCCACGCTGTGTCTCTACCCCCCTTCTCTCCCCATGCCCAGTGGCAGGAATGAACCACCTCCGGGAGAACGGCGTGGTCCACAGGGACATCAAACCCGGCAACATCATGCGCCTGATGGGGGAAGATGGGCAGAGCATCTATAAGCTGACGGATTTTGGGGCCGCCCGAGAGCTGGATGATGATGAGAAGTTTGTGTCCGTCTATGGGACAGAGGAGTATCTTGTGAGTATGATGCACTGCCAGCCTGGTAACCCCGGGTGTCCTGGGGGAAGCTGGTCCCCATCCCTCCATCCAGCAGCTGGGCAACTTGCAGAGAGCATCAGTGACTTGAGAGCCCCATTTCCCAGGGGATACATTTCTTCTTTTGAAGAGAGGGGGGAGCTCAGCATCTTTGCTGTAGAGTTACAGGTGACCTTGTGCCTGGAGGATCCAGCAGTAGGAGAAGAGGCCAAATCCGAGCAGTCAGTTTGTCCATCCCAGCACCCCAGGCCCAGCACCCACTGCAAACCCCCTGGTCGCCTCGTTGGCAGCGCTGCTCTCTGCTTCGTCCCTGCAGCACCCGGACATGTACGAGCGAGCGGTCCTGCGCAAGCCGCAGCAGAAGGTGTACGGCGTCACCGTCGACCTCTGGAGCATCGGTGTCACCTTCTACCACGCTGCCACCGGCAGCCTCCCCTTCGTCCCCTTCGGGGGACCTCGCAGGAACAAGGAGGTCATGTAGGTACCGCAGTGGGCTTGGGAGGGCTTGGGGGCTGCTGCGTGGGGAGGTGGGACCGGTGTGGGATGCGGCTCGGTGCATGCCAGCAGCACCGTGGCACTATGGTTTGCTGCTCAGTTAATCCCAGGCAGCCTAGAGAGCCCTGGAACAGGGCCCATGGCTGATTCCTGCGCCACAGAGAGTGCGTGGCAAAGGATCTGTGCCCCATTTATGATGCCTGCCCTCAGAATGCAGCTTTGGGGCTTTGTGGCTCAGCAGCTGGAAGAGGAGGCAGGGTTCCTGTTCGCTCAGAACTTTCTGAGTGGTTCTTGAAGGATTTTCCCTCTGTGCATCTTTTTCCTTCCTGTGAAGCCTGTCTTCCCCACCCCATCCACGGCTTTCTGCCCTTCCCCCTTTGCTGAACCTGAGGGACATAGTGCCCAAGCAGAGGTCTCTTGGCTTGACTCCCCTGCAAGCTGCTTCCTGCCCACAGGTATAAAATCACCACTGAGAAGCCCCCCGGAGCCATCGCAGGGGTCCAGAGGCAGGAGAACGGGAGCGTCGAGTGGAGCTACGAGCTGCCCATCACCTGCCAGCTCTCTGCGTGAGTGTCCCTGGTCCCACTGTGGGTCTGGCAGCCTGACCCACACCTGGAGTTCTTCATCCAGTTTTAATGAGCCAGGCGAGCTTTGTGTCTGCAGACATCAGAGCTCTCGGACTGGTCTTTGCTTTACAGCTGGGAAAAGGGGGTGTGGAAACCACCAGCAGCGCCATCCGTGCGGGAGCTCAGCTGCAGGAGAGGGGTGCATCTCCCTGGGCCCACGGGTCACCACGTGTATGGTTCAGGTTTATGCCAGTCCATGCAAACATCTCTCCTCCTCCTCTTGCTGTTCCAGCGGGCTGAAGGACCAGCTGATACCCATCTTGGCCAACATCCTGGAGGTGGATCAGGAGAAATGCTGGGGATTCGACCAGTTTTTTGCGGAAACCAATGACATTCTGCACAGGATCGTGGTTGATGTCTTCTCCCTGCAGCAGGCTTCCTCACACCGCATCTACATCCACCCCTACAACACGTAAGGATGCCCCCATGAAAGGCCACGGTAACAGCGAATTTGGGACTTGAGCTCTGGAGCCTCAGCCCCTCGTTTGAGTAAATGAACCTGGGAAGGGGAAAAGGGCTGGGAGTGGGATGGAGAAGTGCTTGTTCCCTTTGCACTGCAATTAAACCAGGTTCAACCAAACCAGGCTCAAACCGAGCTTGGCTGGGAGTGCACTGAACAGGAGCCATCGGCTCCGAGGGGCTCTGCTGACCTCATTGGGATGTTTTGCTACAAGAAGACGGTGACAGGTTGCCCAAGCGATGGGAACCAGAGCGGTCGCCTCCTGGCTCATTCCCCAGCCTCTTGTTCCTTTCTCGTTTCAGTACCACCAAGTTTTTAGATGCTGTCTTCAAGCAGACGAATATAGTCCCTCACCACCAAGAGTATTTTTTTGAAGGTCATCTGTACGAGTTGGACCCTAATCTGCAAGCTCATAATTTCTGCAAAACCACGCGGCACAACCCTCTGACCCTGCTGAGCTCTGCAGAACAGGCAGAAGACGTGGTAGGAGTGAGATATAGAGACCGTGAGTACTGCTGGCTCAGGGATACATTGGGGTACACTTCAGCTGGGGGTGGGGTGGGAGATTCAGGAGGTGGGGGGAAGGTGGTAGGTGCTGGGGCAGGATTGGGGTTGGTTTTCCCCTCCTTGTGCTGTTGTGCCATGGCTGCTCACCATGCTGGGCTTTGCAGATGATTTGTGCCTTCTCCATCTTGGAGAGCTGCACTAAGCCCCTGGCATCACACCCTGAGCAGTGCAGTGCTTGCTTCGGCGGCTGTGAGATGTCTCCCTGGGTCTGCAGCCATGGCTTGGGGGCTCAGGGCTGGCTCCCCGAAGCGCTGTGACCCCGCACTCTCTCTTTCCAGCGGCACTTGAGTTCCCAAAGTTTCTCCCCAAGGTGGACGTGGTGGCCGACTGCAGCGCAGCCAAGGTAAGCAGGGGTGTCCACGCAGCCCAGGGCAGCTCTGGCTGTGGCTGTGCAGCCGCCCTCACAGCCCGTTGCTTTGCAGAGCGCGGTGGGTGCCGTGCACCAGACGCTGCGGATCGCCCAGGCCCTGAGGCATTGCCGGGAGCTGCTGGCCAGGGGTCTCCACTGGGTGATGTGAGTGCCGGAGCTGCCGCGGTCATGGGTGGTGCTGGTTGGGGGACCCGTCCCTTGCCAGCGTTGTGTTAGGAGTTAAACCTCTCCAGCAGTGCAGGACCACCGGGCATCCTCACTGGGTACTGAGATGGGGCAAGGGGACACTACGGGGGGTGCGTGTGCTGGGCGATGAGGGGCTGGACCTGTAGGAAAATACCACTCGGTGTTCGAGGATGCTCCTGTCCCTATTTGTTACTCCTGAGTCACCTCTTTGAGTTTAGGAGATGCTGAGGAACTCAGCATTATTGTTAATCGCAGTGTTGATAATGTCACTGTGTGTTTCCACTGTCCTCCCTGTTTCCTTGGGGCAGGAGCTTCTTGTGCAGCATCAGGACAGTGTCCAGCGGCTGAACCCCGCCCTTCCCAGGAGCTGCACCCAGATTTACACTCATCCAGCCCCCCATTTTCTCATGAGCAGACAGAGAGGAGCTCCATCCTACCCTCCCCCACACACACCCCACACGTTTCTGGCCCTGGGATGGAGATCGTGCTGTCAGGGGGTGTGTGTTGGACAGACTGATTTCTCTCTTGGCAGTGGGAACCTGAAAACGGAGTGCTCCAGGATTTTGGAGCAGAAGAGAGGGGCTCATTCAGTGCTCACCTGCCTGCAGATCACTGAGGTGAAGACCTGCGTGCTGTAAGTGTGGCTTTGCAGCCACGGGGATGCAGGCGCTGGGCTGCAGCAGGCACCAGCCATGCCCTCAGGCTGCTGCAGATAAGATATGGGACTCTCTAAGGTGCCTGAATAATCAGAAATAAGTAGAATTCCAGGAATAAACTTGTTGCTGGAAGGTAAGAGGCTTTCTCACTGCGTGTGGAGCCTGTGGGGAATAAGCCACCCTGGCTGTTTCTCCCTCTTCTCTTTGGTTTTTAATCAGCAGTCCCAGGTTTCACGGGAGCCCAGAATTAGTCATCTTGGGTTCCTGCTCCAGGGTTTTCACTCTTACACCCAGAGTGGGTGTGAGGAGGAGGAGGCAGCTTCCAAGTGCCCTCGGAGCCCACCGGCATCGCTGACCCCCTCCCTACAAACCAGAGAGCCGAGCATGGGGAGCACGGGGCAGCACTTTGCCCAGGTGACAGCTACCTCTGCCTCCTGTTCTGCCTAAGGAATATTGATTTTCTGACTCTCCTCAGGTACGAGGCCATTTCTGCAGGCAGCAGGGCTCTGGCTCTGAAGGACGTGGCCGCGGTGAAGACAAGGCTGCAGAGGGTGAGCCCCCCTGGGCGGCTCTGTGTGGGGTTGGGGGAAGCATCCACCAGCACGGGCAGCACTAGGAGCAGCCAGCCCCAACCTCTCCTCCCCATCCGCAGGTCTCTGAGGAGCTCTGTCAGTGCTCCCACAACATCTTCGACTGTCAAAGGGCGCTGGATGGTGTTTTGGCCGAGCTGGTGGAGCACGGGCAGCAAGTGCATGAAGACAAAAGGTTTGTAGCTCCAGCTTTACCCAGATCCTGGCCAACACTCTGCTGGTCTCAGCTCGGTCCAGCAGACATTGCTCCCAACAGCCACCCACAGCCCCTCGCAGCAAACGGCTTTTAACAGCCCCATGCACTCACACATCATAGCACATCGTGTCCCCACACACAGACATGGGGAGCAGCAGTGTCCCCTAATCACAGGGGTCTCACCCTGAAGTGGCACTTTCACCCCAGCCTCGTCCCCTGCCTCTTGCAAGGCCTCACCGCCTCCTTCCCTGTCCCTGTGTCAGCATCCGGCAGATCGAGTGCTGCCTGGAGAAGATGCAGCTGATCTACAAGCAGTTCAAGAAGGCCAGGACGTGCCTGCGTAAGTGACAGGGACAGCAGCCCTGGGGACAGGAGGTGTGGGGGTGCAGCAGGAACATCCCTGCGCTGACCCAGGGGGAAACTGCCCATTGATTGGGTTGTGGGCAGAAAAACTTGTGGTGACCAGTGTCTTTCCCCCCCAGGGCTGGGCTACAATGAGGAGCAAATACACAAGCTGGATAAGTAAGTCCCAACCCCGTCCCTTCTCTAGGACCCATCCTCAGGGGATGCACAGTGTCCCTGGGTCACTAGCGGTGAGAGAGGGCATCCATCCACATGTGGCTCCCGTGATGGCTCTCGGATGTGGGACTTTTCCCAGGGAACTTTCCCAAGCCACGAGCTATTTCAGATGAAGATGTGGGAGAACGTCTGCAGATCTGGGGACAGGGAGTTGCCGTTGGGCCAAATCCCTGTGGGAATGAGCACCTTTCAGGCTGTTGCTCCCACTGACTTACTTTGTGGACAGTTATCCCCTGGAGATGCTGCTCTAGGTGGTGTCTGTGCTTTCATACCTGCCTGACCTTCCGTGGGAGTGAAGTGGCCAGTGGCTTTTGTACCTTTAAAAACTCTCCTTTCGGTTCCCACTGAAACCAGGGGAATTTAACAGGGGCAAGAAATGAAGCACACGCTTCAGCACGGGGCAGGGATGGTGAAATTTAACATGCAGCTCCTCCACCTCACTTCATCATCAGCCTAACCCTGGCCACGTGCCTCGAACTCCAGGTCAAAGACTTCTCAGAAGTGCCTGGGAGGGGGGATGACAGCCTGGCTTGGTGTCCCTGCCTGGGTCCCAAATCCCCCCTCTCTGAAATTTATCATCCTAATTTGATTCTGTTTTCTTTCTAACACTGATGCAGAATTAATTACTGTGCATCTGGTGCCCCTTTCTCCATTCAGGAGCCAGCTTGAGGTCTCCCAAGATGTGAACTGTGAGGTTTATTTTAATATGTTTATGGAAATAGTTCTCTTTTTGTATTACTATCTTTTTTTTTTCTTTTCCTCCTGGTTTTAGGGTGAATTTAGGGTATCTGGCCAGGAAGGTCCTGCTGATTTTCCAGGAGGACTGTGTCCAGCGGTACCAGGAGGCCCTGACCCTCCACGGCAGCAGGATGAGGTACCAGCCTCTGTCCACTCCTCTCTGGGGCTCTGACCCGAGTTTCAGACCCAGGCAGGGATGGGAGAAGGGACTTTCCAGTAACCCACCAGTGACTGAGCCTTCTGGATGCTTTCCACTATTGATCCAGTGCTGGGATGCGGATGGAGATGATGATGTTGGTAACTGCTGCTGAGGGGCTCTTAAAGGGGCCTGAAGACCTTAAAGCAGTGAAGGGGGGGGCTGTGTGTGGGAGAGGCCCTTTGGCAAACAGGATGTTGCAGAAATAGGATTTTTTTAAGGCAAGGTTGGTTTTAGGGAGGAGCATCCATCGCCCTGGGCTGCTGGTGTGNGTTTTCTATAAAGCCAAGGAATTAAATGTGACTTTTCACCAGGGTGACATGGGCTAGTGCTGCGTAGGGTTTACTGTGCAGGGGAATTTTAGGCTAGAGGTTTGTCTCAGGTGCTTGGGAATGCCCCAGGAGCAGCGGACAGTGCCTGCCTGTCCCTCCCTGTCCCCTTTCCAGCCTCAGCTTGTGCAGCCTGGGGCTTTCCACACTGCAAACCCTCACCCACGGACAGGTTTCACTTTGGGGACAGGCGCTGCTGCCTCCAGTCTCCTCCCAGCTCATCCCATGGCAGGATGCTGAAACATCCCCTCAGGGTTTCGTCTCAGGGTGGGATTCTGCCCCGGGTGTGGAGCACCAGCAGAACCTGCAGCGCAGGAGCCCATCTGCACCAAAGCAGGGCTTCACCTCTGCTCACAGGGAGGGGGGAAAAAAGGCATCTTTGTGTTTTTCCTGGAGTATTTTGGTACCTGTTTTTCTGTCCTGAGGGAGGATGCATTGTGAGTCATGGCTGGGTGTTTTAAATTTACCATTACCTCAGTTTTAATTGTGCTGGTTTGGGTTTCTTCCAGGCTCTGTGGTGGGGTGGCTGTTTTCCTGGGGACTGGAGGTGGACTGTTCACCTTAAATATTCTTTTTTTTTAAAACCCAAACCAAACCTATTTTTACACAGCTCCCAGCACGCCTGCAGGCATCCTCCCTGGGCACAGAGGATCAGCCTGAGCATCACCCATGGCACCAGTGATGGGCTTGAGCTCGTATAGTCAACGCTCTCCCTAATTAATTTGCTATTAGTCTTGTTTGGATAACCTGGCCTAGAGTGGCCATTAGCAGAGCTGCAGCTTTAACTGCAACACCTGTGTGACTCATTTACTTTCCATCAGGATTTTAGCTTGGGTCCAGGAAGCTGTGCAGTGAGCAGTGTGGAGTTAAAGCACACAGACCCATAACGATCCAGACACTGACTGGGAGCTTCATTGTTGGGTTTTTTTTCCCTTCTAGAAAAGTTTGTGAGATGAAGAAGCACCTGAAGAGGCTCAGCAACCGCATCAGCACCTGCAGCGTGGAGATGGTGCAGTGCCAGGACTGCCTGCTGAGTGTGAGTGTCCAGGGATGCTGCTGCTCATCCCCTCCTGGCTTCCAGTGAACGCTGCTGCTCCCCTCTCCCAGCATCCACCGTGTGTGTGTTAAGCAGGGAAACACCAGTGTGGGTTTAAACAGCTTGGTGCAGTTGTTCTTGGGTGATCCATGCTGGAGATCTTGCTTTGCAGCACTGCACGAGCAAGGAGTGGGTAAACCTTTAGTAGTGGCACTCCTGGTCCTGGGGACTGCCTGGCATGGGGGAATCTGCACCCAATAAACAGGAGCTGCAGTAGTAGGAAAGAGGATGCTTCTCCAGCTCTACCAATGGGCCACCTGGTACCTGCCCTGGGGCTTTAGTTGGGTTATTTTGGTTATCCCAAAGAATCGATGTGCTGGGTGTCAGTATGTAGCATCGTTGCCCCAAGGGTTTTGTCCCAGGGTAGGCACAGCAAGCTGGCAGGGCTGGGGATGGGGGGGTGCCCAGGCACTGCAGTGCCCGGGGTCAGCCCACTGCAGAGAGCTCGCTGTGAGCAGGGCTGACACGTCTCTCTGTCTCTGCAGGCTCTGGACAGGTTTCTCCAGACAGAGAAATGGAGTTTGGCCCTGGTTCCTCCCACACCTTCGCCCGCCCATCCCAGCCAGGCACACCAGGAGATGGCTTTCCAGTGAGTCTTTTGAAAGAGGATTTTGGGGAGAGCCCAATTCCCCAGGGAGAAAGGGGGACATCCCACTGCTCATCCTTTGTGAGAGCCACAGCTGGGGCCAGGGCTGGGTGTCTGCAGGGCTGGGACAGGCTGTGCTAAGACCATCGCCTGCTGGCTGCAGTCCTGGCTCAGTGACCTGTGGGACAGCCCTGCCAGCCCTTCTGCAGGGGATGCTCCTGCGGGGAGCAGGAGGTGGAGCAGCATGGGGGTAAGGGGCTGGTTGTGTCCCCTGGCAGGATGCAGAAGCTGCTGGAGCAGATGAGGGCAGTAACTTGTGACCTCCGGTTCAACAACAGCCTCATCGAGCGGTGAGTAGGAGCACCCAGAGATGCTGCCCTGGGGAGGGGTTCTGGCTCTGGGTGTGCTCCCTGGGTGCCTGTGAGTGGGGAACCGTCCCAGGGCCGAGCACAACCACAGCTGCTCATGAGTTGGTGCATGTGGGCTTTTAAGCACCGAGTTTACATCATGATCTGGCAGAAGAGAGTTCATCCTTCTGAGAAGCTGAAGCATGATCTCCTGCAAATGCTATGTCACGTCTACACCCTCTTCCCAGCCTTTGCCCTGTGCTGCTCTGCAGAGAAGTGGATGCTTTTTGTGTCTGGACAAAACGCTGTGCAAACCCAGAACATCCCTCAGCTTTCTTCCTCTCCAGCCTTTTTTTTTTTTTTTTTGAGGACCTTAATGCAAATCATCAATCTGGATACATGTATCAAAAGGGCAAAGAGTCTCCAGTCAGGTTTATGAAGAAAAAAAAGAAATCAGTGATTCACCCCAGCCCAGTTTCTACAGGACCAACCGTGTCGTTGCAGAGTGGCTAAGGGGATAAGGAGAAGTCTGGTATCCTTCCCATATGGAGACCTTATCCCAAGAGATGCCAGAACCAGCCCAGAGATTGGCGCCCAGCCTAAACAGTAGATTGGGACTTCATGAGCCCAGGATGCCCCTCTGGATCCTACAGCCTTTGGTTTTGTTCCTGCAGGTTAAGTGGGGCTGCCCCCGCTCCCGGCGTGTGAGAGACGTGGTGACTCGGCAGCAGCCGAAGCGAGCGGCTTTCCATGGCAGGGAACACGTGCAGCACTTTGGGTCCAGAGCGACAGGACGTTGGTGTTTGAGGAGCTCCCTGTGTCCTACCTCTCAGCTCCAGCACTTTTGCACAGTTCACCAGCATTAGCTTTGCGTGGCTTGCAAGCCTCGAGCCTTTGAAAAGTTGAACAGAAGAACTGGGGGGTTACTTTCCTTTCCAAAAGTGCTTGAAGGACACCCTGGTTTTCTCCTTTCCCTGCATCACTGTGTCAGATGATGAAGAGGAAGAGGCTAGACATAAATTCTCCCTTGTCCTTACTCGTTTAGGAATTACTCCCCCTTTTAATGTACTTCTGCTCCCTGAGGCTTTGTGGAGCCAGGCAGGAGGGATGCTGTGCCTGAGGGATGAGAGACCAGATCCAGCCAGCCCCAGTGCTCTGCCCAGAAGACTGCAGCACAGGGAAGGCTGGAGCTGCAGCCCTCTGCCCAGGGGAGCTCCACCTCTCCTCCTCCTCCAGCCTCTCCTGCTCCAGCCCTGGGCTCCTTGGGGATTTGGGAATGGGAAGCTGAGGGAGCCTCCTCTCTTTTTGTTTCTATAAATGTAACCGAGTTCTGTGTTTACACACGTGGTGGTGTGTGCCTCCTCCAAACACCCCGGCAACTGAACCGACAGCTCCAGCCACCCAACCATCAGGCCAAAATCTCAGAGGAAAGGGCCCCCACGAGCCCTCTCCAAACGCAGGGGAAGCAGGGATACTTCTCTTTCTTTCAGGTGAAAGGTGAAGAGAAATCCTTACGTGGTTACAGTGCAGGGTAAAGGATGCCTCCATCCCCAGAGGTGACGGCAGCCGGGGTGGCAGAGCTGGGATGGGGACAGGAGGGACCTGGGTGGGTGCTCTGTGGGGCTGGTTATGAGCGTTTGGAAGGACACACACACCCCCCACACTTTGCTCCTGCTACACACGTGAGAAATAGGATGGAGGGAAAAAACACAGCACCCCCACCTCACTGCCCCCCAGGAAGCGGACGGAGAGCTGCAGGAGAGGACCCCAGTGCTCCGCATCGGGGCTGTACCCAGCCCTTTGCTGGGGGTGGGGTTTAGGCTCTGGATTTCCTCCTGGTTTCTGACCTTGGGTTTTACAAGGAGCTGTAATCCCCTGGTTATCAACTGAGTCAGCTGCTCGCCGGCAGCAGCGTGTGGAGAGGTGATAGGGGAAGCGCTGGGTCTGGGGAGTGTGAGCATGAGATGGTATCAAGGAGCCCTTTGTAGGAAGAGCCAGACATGCTGCTTCTCCCTCCACCTCTTCCTGCCGGTCCCCAGGGTGATTTATGGGTTGTCACCCACAGCCCACGTCCCATAGTGGAGGGGAGCATCATCCCAGGGCTGCAGCCAAAGCCAGGCAAGGTGATACCCCCCATCCACCCATCCAGCCCGGCTCAGACACGGGTATTTACACCTGGGAGGCTCCTGCAGAATTGGCCCTGCTCTTCCCACCCTACCCTGGCACACATGACTGCCAACACAATATAAATCACTGCTCTGGGCTCCACACAGAACCCCTGCCCTCCCCAACACCCACCCTGGAGAAGGGGACTGTGGTAGCGAGGTGGCAGCAAACAAATGGCTGGTGGGAAGCGCAGGTCTCTGGGTTCTGGGGGTTGGGAATTCATTCCCGTTCCCTGCATAAACCCCTTCCCTCTGCCTTTGCCTGGTTTCTGCCTGTGTGTGAGCCGTGACTGGACCTGGGGTTAAAGGAGGTTGGAGCAGGGACTGGGAGCTGGCAGCACAGGCGCAGTGGGAGGGTGAGTGATGCAGTGCACCCCCCAACCTCCCCGGGACTGACTGTGCATCTGGAAGGAGAGGTTGAGCCATCACCTGGGCAAGCAAACACGCCTGACTCAACAGCAGCTCCCAGTGCCTGCCCCAACCTGTCCCTCTGCAGAAAACACCCGACTCTGCCCTTCACCTTTCCTCCAGTTCCTCCTCCAGCCCGTTTTCTGGAGATGATGTGCATTGGCTAAAACAAAAGCCTTCTGCCAAGCACACCTGGCTGCTCTGGTCACCCAGGGGTTGCCCCCAGCCCCTCAGAGCCAGGACTTGGGTTATCCATCCATGCTGGAGGCAGAGCTGCAGCAGGGGCAGGGCGAGGGGCATCCCTGCTGCGGGTGCTCCTTGCATTGAGCACAGCACCGAATGTATCTAACTTCTGCAGGGAGACACGTGGGGACAGAAGGCACCCATCCCTGGAGCTGAATGTCTTTGCCTCAGCGCTGCCCTGAGCCTCAGCAAAGGAGCAAGATGAGCAAGGAGAGGCAGCTCCAGGCTTCGCTTTCCTGTATGAACAGGCCAAGCACAGCTCCCCGCGCCCAGGAGAGCGTCCCGGCTGGAACTTGGCACCGAGCGTTGCCATCCCTTCCAACTGTAAAACCCCACAGCCTGGCTGTCAAACCCCAGCGCCTGCTGCAGGAGAGGTGGAACGAAGCCACCCCTTAAAAGCCTTTCTCCTGCAAATTGTTTTATAGGATTCTCCCTGTTTTATAGCAGGCGTTATTCTTAATCCAGCTCACACTGGCTGGCATTCCCTGCAGGAACAGGGCAGGGAGCCCAGGCAGCATCTCCTGACGCCCTTCCTCAGATCCAGCAGAGCTGTGCTGTGTCCTACCAGCTGAGCGCTTGACCTGAAACATGTTTGGCTTCCACAAAAAGGGATTTCTTTCTTGGCAAACATGAAAAAACCCAAGACTTCTTGCTAATAGCCCTTGTCATGCTTAAATGCTTAAACTGCCACAGCACAGCAGCTGCAGTGAGGACTCCTGGAACCCAAAGGAAACAGGAATTTTCCTGCCAGTGTTAATTACTTGGGGTTTTTCCCCAAAAAAATTTTAACCCTTGGCCTAAAGGAACTTGACTACCTGCAAAGACAGCTGCAAAGGATAATGATGGCCACATCCCTTCTGTAGACAGGAGCCAAATCTTCCCATGATGACAAAAGATGCTGCATTTATTTGTGCTAGAAAAATAAAGCTCTGGAAAATGAAGGTTCAAGGCTTCAAAGCTGAGGTCTGCAGCTTCCCCAGCCAGCCCTGGCACAGCCACGTCAGCTGCTGGTGAGAAGGGGCCAACACGTGCGACCCACGTCCTTGGGGAGAACCTTCCAGAAGGATGTCAGCCTCCGCTGGAGCATCTCCTGGGGGAAGTTGGCTGCAAGCTGCTGTGTGTGCAGCCCCCCCTCTGCCCCAGGCACGGGGGATTTCCTCAGGGTCAAGGGAAACCAAAGGCCTCTGTGTGCAGTGGGGGATCCCCTCCTGCCTCCTCCACCCTGACACTGCAAAACTGAGACTGAAACTGTGTCTGGGGACAGCACTGGGAAAGCAAACGTCCAGGATGGGTTTAACAGGTAGGTCTTTGCCCTCAGGAAGGTCCTTTGCTTTCGTGCAGGTGATTCCTTATACGATTCAACTGCCTGGGGAAAATTTAAGGTAAAACACCAGGTTTTTGGGAAAGAATTTCCCCTGGAATTGATCTGCTGCTGTTTGCAGGCAGAAGCAGAGGACACGTGAAAGTGAATGAGGATCCTGAATGGGGAAGAAAAAGACCTTCCAAAAATGAATCTTGCTACTGAGCACAGGACCAAACCAGAATTTTTCAAGCTGTGTTATCGCTCCTTTGGTTTGAAGGTCTTATTAGTGACTGCTTATGGCACTAGTCTTTTGTGACTCGGAGCCAGTGCTTTAATCCATCCTTAAATTAAAATCCTTGAAAAAGATTTAGATACCCTTGGCTTATCCTGTCCTCAGGAATTCATGAGAGACGTCAAATTCAGCTTCCCCTGAGCCCAGAAACCAGGATTCACACAGCTGCCTCTTCAGCCTGGCTGCTCTCACACAACCCAGAGAGGTCTGGGAGCAGTGCTGTCCGAGTGACGTGTTTCAAGCCAGAATGGCAGAGGGCAGCAGGGAAGGGATGGTCTGGGTGAGATAGCTAGCCTGAAGCCTGGGCAACGCAAACCCAGCCTTGGGGCTCATGTCCTGTGTGACTCGGGGTGACCATGTCACCCTCTGTGTGCTGCGCTCCAGCTGGACACAGGGAAAAAGGACAGCAGCTCGTGCCTCTTCCAGCCAGTTTGGAAGGTGTTATGGTGACAGGGAACCTTTGCATCTGGTGTGATACCCAGCCCTTGTGTTCAAAGGAGGAGGGAGTCACTCAGCAACCAGACTGGCAGATGACCATGCAGCATCTGGTCCAGCCACCCCAATTCCTGCATCCTTGCCCAGGGGAGAGGCATGCTAGCGGACCAGCCAGGCACAGGTGCCCTTGGAGCTGCAGTGCTGGAGCCTCCTTGGAGCCACTTGAAAATTTGGCCATAATATTTCCCTTTCTGCTTTTCCCACAATCACAAGAGCCTCATCTGGGAGAGGTAGTTGCTTCAGCTCACCAGCCTCAGCATCGCTCCTGCGCCCCGCTGTCATTGCAGTGGGGTAATTCCCTCCTGTTGCTCTCAAGCCTGGTCCACACACACGTGTGGTGCTGGGAGGGGGTTTGGGCCAGCCTCTGTTGGCAGAGTGCCTCACTCCTGCTCTGACAGCTCCCGTGGGGTGGGATGTGGCTGCACCCAAGCAGCAGCTGGTGGAAGAAAGCCTCTGGCTCTGCTTTGAGCTGCGCACCCCCACCGTGGGACCAGCCTCGGGGGTGATGTACACACTCCTCCAGGCAGTCCAGGTCCCGTGGTGATGGTGGTGGTGATGGTGTCCCGCGGGGAGAAACCCACGGGGAGATGGGGGGTGATTCCCACGGTGGAGAGGAGCGCGG